>JAQGDQ010002137.1:0-13541 GCA_030141605.1 Tubiluchus corallicola
GAAGTCATTATCCTAGACTTATATGTACGACCACAAAAACATCACCTTAATGGCGAAGTCAATTATGGCAATATTAAGATTTTGAAACAAACAAATTTTAAAATTCATTTCGAGGTCCAACTATAGAATAGCAGATTTCATTGACATGTACTGCATTTCCTAAGTAACTAGGAAATTCTAGGAATCAAGAACTTACTTTTGTGTCCGGTGCCCGCTTAATTTCAAACTGTCGCACAATGGCCGCCAGTATCACCTTCATTTCCAATATGGCGAATCTCATGCCAATGCAGTGACGATGTCCGTGACCAAAAGGACTATAAGCATATGGCGACCTCTTTGCCTTTTCTTCTGCCGTGAACCTACAGTGAAAAATATTTTGCACAGGAAGAAAAAACAGGTTTGAAATTAACTGAATAGTCATATTAATTAGTCATCATCAATTGTCGTTATATTAGTTACAAAAGCAAGAAAACACGAATATTGAACAGGAAAATGACGACTAGTTGTCACTAGGTGTCCTGTCTAGCTATCACAGCTAAGTCGCCTGGCATACAGACTCATCTGAATTTGCATGTGAATGTATTGGAGGCTAGAATCACTACAATTTCTCAAAATAGTTCTAAGAACATTGGAAAATCTCTAATTCTCTCTTTCTGTTTCACTCACGAAAGTCCCAGTTTCCGTTTATGTAAATCAAAGAAACTAGTAAGACCAGAAGTCGAAGGACAAAAGTGTCTCAAAGACGAACGAAGAACAGTCTGTTCTTTTTTACTTTCAATCATTTATTTGCTAGTATCTACTTTTTCTGATTATCGAAGAGGCTTATATGTTATATCGGTGATAATACTGTAGGCCTATTATGTTATGGTTTCAACTGCTAATGGTTTAATTGTTTACAAGAATCACTTGGCACTCAGAATCTAGGAAAGTCGAGATTCCTGTTGAGAATTTTGGAATTTTAGCCATTGAAGTCACCGTTAATAAACACACAACTTGAAGATTAAGATCACCTGTGTTGAGCATAACTGTTACAGAACTTGTATTCTCACCTTTCCGGTTTAAATTCATACGGATTTGGATAAATTTCTTCGTCATAATGAATGGCTAGCGTATCGACTTCTATAGTGCAACCATCTGGTATCTTATAACCTGCTATCTCATAGTCATTGACACGGTTCTGTCGTTCGAATCTAAATATGAGACACCAGACAAAATAAGCTTAATGGCAATTCATAAGAAATGATAACAACGATATTGATGACAGTGACGACGATGACTATGATGATTTTGACTATGTTAATGACGTTGCCATGATAAAGTGAAAGATAGTAATGATGATGATGAAAATCACGTCGAATGACGATGCTGTTGATGATAATGATGATGATGATGAGGAGGAGGAGGAGGACGATGATTTTTTGATGATGATGATGACGATGACGATGACGATAACGACGACGATGATGATGATGATGATGATGATGATGATGATGATGATGATGATGATAACAAATCAGAAAAGATGATGATATGGCTTACGTCTATAACAACACTGACTACAACGACAGCCAAAAATGTCTGATGGAACGATGAAAGCAAAGGTACTGATGATTCAATTTTATTATTTCCATGTTTCACAAAAATAAACTTGTGCGTGTAACAATGTAGAAACATTGGAAGTCATTAAACAGGCTTTCTTGAATGCTTCGTGACGTTTACAACAAAGACATGAACCACTGTTTCTTTTTCATATCTCTAAAATCATTGTAAATTTTTTACTAGAGTTAAACGAAAGAAAATGCGGCTTAAATTTGTTTAGATTGTCATACCTTACAGCAGGAGGATACATGCGCATCACTTCACAAAGAAACATATCTAGGTACTCGACTGACTGCAGTTTCTCCAATGTTATTTCTTCCTATAGAATGTGATTTAATACGATCATGGCACAACAATAATTTTACTTATAACTTATTAAACTTATAACTTTGCACTTGTCGTTTTGAAGAAAAAACTCTAAATCAGCAGGATGGCTAAAAGTTGAAAGAGACCAAATTTCCATTTTGATCAAAACCAGGGATCATGATTCAACAGAGAGAATAGAATAAAAATAAATCCCATGTCTCGTCTTGAGCGCAGTTTACAAACTCAGCCAGTGGAAGGAAAAATTTAGTTTTTATTATATTGGCGAACCTCTCAATATGTCTAACGTTCAAAGCTTAAAATTCACCAGTTCGATTATACACATACAGGAATTACTTCTGGTTTAAAGTACACGGAAGCCGACAATGGAAGAAAAACCTTTTAACCAATAACTAATGTTTACCCCTGCTGGTAGCTTCTCAGATACTTCTTGATACAGTCTCTCCTGTACATCGGGAAGATTTGCCAGGACATAAAGCGCCAGTCCTAGTCCCGTTGATGTCGTCTCATTGCCAGCCAGTAAGAACGTCATACTCTGAGCCATTATTTCTTCATTATTCAAACCTTAAAAACAGAAACTTGCCAGAGAGAAATTGCCTGTAAATGCAGAATCGCTTCAATTTGTTAAATTCCGTGTCATCGTTTTATAAAGGAAACTTTATTTTTTCCGAATAGGTCTTCACGCTAAAACATCAACCTCGCAGCGAGTATTTGCAGTGGGAATCAGATAGTTTTATTAATAAATACGTGGCAAATTACAAGAAGCAGTAGCAACAGTATTGCACTAGTTACTGCTCATACAGTTATTGTCATGCCGCAGATCATCGGACACATCAGCAAGAATAATGCACCATGTAGGCCTGTTGTTTTGTCAGCAACAATTAAAACGCGTACCAGTAATATTGCACCCGCTACACCTGGCAGACTGCTGCCACACATTCGCTACATCATTCATCACAGAATCACATTACAAACTTCTTCCAGCAGTGAAAGCACGTCAGTTTGGTGTAGGCCTACCTCTTTTCGCTGATTCTTTGTCTATCGCCATGGTGGGGTCGCTGACAATTTCTTCATTCAGTGTATGAGCATCCTTCATCAATGCAACAAAATCTTTTCTCTTCTTTTTCTAAACGAAACGGGTAAATGAAAAAACGAGTGAAATAAACGGGTAAAGAGTGATCATCAACTACGTGGTGTGAAGCCAAGGGACCAGTGAAGAGGTTACTGTAGCCAATCAAAATGCTTTTTGACTCTTTCCGTTGGTTTGCGTTTTAAAACTATCAAATGATAATCATTAAATCTCTATAACAACCTATTGGTTAGCCTTAGTTGTTTACAATGCTTTGCCCCTACTTATGGGCTCTCAAACGAATTCAGATTGACTGTTTATGAAATGCTTTCTATAGAATAGACTATGGCACCTACGCAGTCACTGAAATAAAAAATTAAATAAAAAATTAACATCGTTTCACATATAAAAAATTAACATAAGAAAAACAAGAGTCGTTCAACGAAAATCTTGCTTAGTGGTAAAACGAATCTGAATCTTATCTACTGAAAACGATATTTCAGTTATTTTTGTTTATATGTGCAAAATGAATGTAAAACGACTTTTGTGTGACCATTTTAAAGATGACTTATGCAAGCACTAATATTTAATTTTAAACAACTTGGCTGCTCAGTCTAAATTTTGTGAATGTAAAAATTAAGGGGCCAGTACTATCAACTTTAATAAGCACCATTTTGTTCTATACTGGCAATCTTATGCTGTGCACTGTGCAGTGTATAATGCTGAAGTCGGTATCTTATATTCTTTCCTTATAAAACAACGCTAATAGGTGACGAAAAGACATTGTGGGTTTTTTACTAATTTCTAAAAGGTCCAATTCGCATGTTTCATCCATCCTTACACTCATCTTTCCTTTTTGTCTAAGCAAAAATAATCTAATCACGTATACACATTTTCGCAATACATTTGGTATGTTTAAGTTTATTCTGCACAACGCATTTACCATGCTGTTTGTGTGTAAACTTCTAAGGCTGCGGACCAGCTGGCCAGTTAAAACGCCTGGTTGGGCATTGTGGAGGACCACGCTGGTTGAATGACGTTTTTCCCGAATCAGGAATCCCTATTCCCGCAGTTAAAACACCTGGTTGGCCACTGTGGAGGACCGCGCTGGTTGCATGACGTTTTTCCCGAATCAGGAATCCCTATTCCCGAATCGGAAATTTCTCTAATAGGAACGACTGTCGTTCAGCGACTCAACCACTAACTAATTAGGATTTCGTGAAAAGTGTGTACTATGTTGTTACCCCATCTGCTGTTTCCGCTCTCAGCTGCAAAGCCTTGTTCACCGTATCTCTGAAGAACAAGAAAGAGTCGTGGTCGAACGTGCTGGGAAACGGGAATTTTTTAGCAAGCGGTAAAAGTTCCGGCGCGAAAACTGAAATTACAAACATCATTATTATTTTAAACGAACTTGTTTCTAAATAAAATCAATGAATTTTGATGCAAGTAGAATAGATGGGTATTACTAATGATGGTAAATATAATTACAACAATCGCTCCAAAAAAGAATAAGAAATGCAACCAAAAACACTGAACAATTGTTGAGAATAGAAGCAGCTAAAAGAAAAGAAGTTTTGTAAAGCTACGAAATCCGCAATTCTTAAAGCCAAGAACAGAAAAAAACAACATACTATACTCGACGACTTACTTGTTTGTTTATTGAACCACTATTATAAAAAAAACGCAGAATTCATTAGCAAAAAGTGGAACAGACTATATCAACTAGGAGATGTTCTGTAGTATCGTATACATACTATAGTATTATATAGATGCCTTTACAAAGGGATATAGTGGTTCGAGCGTTCAGAATAAATAACAGTTAATTCACAGACGTGATAAAAATAAACATCACAACAAAGTTATAACATAAAGCAATATTATTAGCTGTTTACACAAACGCATTTGGATTTTATATAGACAATAAATAATTATTAATATCTAAGGCTGATTCCTGAAAACTATAATCATTCAGTATCTTGACTATTCGTTACAAAGGCAAATTTAGAATTGTTGCATCGTATGGCAGAAAACACGGAAAAATATTTTCAGTATTGTTAAAAAGTGTTACTAGGAAGAGGTAACGTGGGGACATTTCAGGACGAAGTGTATTTCATCTTCGATTTGGTTAAAGTCACAGCATTGTGACAGCAATTGCAAATTTGGTATTTCAACAAATTACCAAATTACGCACAGATATTTCATCAGATTTATTTAATTGCCAACTTAGAGCGCTTATGCTAAAATTTACACTCTTCATAATAGATTTCCTGTTGTATTGAGAAATAAATAGTTTTGAAGTCGGTGTTTCTTTTTAAAGATGTGGTAATTATGCCATCATATGAAGACCCGTTTAAGATTAATATATACAGATGGAGGCCGTGAATCAGTAGGAGACATCAAGGAGGACAAAAAGAAAGGAAACTGCTCCAGTTAGTTTTTTTGTCTGTGTTAAGAATTCTGTTCAATGTCACTAGAGGATGTTAACGTAATGAACGCAAATATATAAGCGAACATGTTTAGTATTAGCGGAAGATTTTAGAATTAGTAACAGTCTAACTAGAACGTCGTGCCATCAAGTCCAATTGCTGCTCACCAATTTTATTATTTTCAGTGCCGGATTTAGTTGGAGAGAAGCCTTCGGCTATTTCACTTGTGAAGCTCCTCTCAGTTTGTCACCTTTTTGACTTTTAATGGAAGCAGAATTAGTATTTAAGGGGGAGAAGAGTATTTAAACGAGATTTTAGTGTTGCATCCCACCCGCCATGACGGGTGACAAAAATTTCGTAATTCACAGGACATACGATGGCATTGCAATAATTATTACTTTACTAATTGAAAAAATGCTTAAATGTTAACATAAACACAATTAAAATTTTTTGCAAAACATTAACATTGCAAACATTTTGTAGACTAAGCAGGAGTTTTTTTAATGTAGTTGGAATTTGAAGTGAAGTTGAAATTTGCACTTCTTCTTTCTCTATGGCTGTTTAATCTTCCTATTTTTTCTGAATTTGTGCTTCTCTCTCTCTCTCTCTCTCTCTCTCTCTCTCTCTCTCTCTCTCTCTCTCTCTCTCTCTCTCTCTCTCTTATTTTTAATGTGGAGCAGTAAAGTATCAAAATGGTACTGAAAAACAGATAAGTACCAAAACAGTAGCAAATATCGGGGTTTACCCATAAAAACATACCTAAAAGCAGCCATAGATTGTGCCGTACTAAAAGAGTTATGATTGTCGGTTACTGTACTGTGGCTGTTATCAGCGTTTATTTTGATATTTATCAGTTTACTGAGACTCAGATTCCACAGTAGTCAAACATCGGAAAACTGATTTCAGCCTTAGTACTTGACTTACATGCTAAAATCACTCCGACCTTAGCGAAACTGAACTTAAAGATCGTTTTAGCGTGCCTGATGAAAGGGCTGTCCGGGTTGTTCTGTGTGTCAATTTCAATTCCAAACATCGTCTTTGCGATAATGTCCAAAACAGCGCCTGACATGTAGCTGTAAAAAACATTAAAAGAGTGTGACAAGAGAGATTAGCTCGCTAAACTGAAGTATGTGACTGAAAATGGGCAACGTGATATGAAACGAGATGGAATAACACAAAATATAATTTGATACAAACACGTGGTTTGATGCAAAAACATGGCTTTATACAAAAACGTGGTTTCAATACACACATGGCTTCATGCAAACACGTCATTTGATGCAAACACATGGCTTCATGCAAAAATGTGGTTTGAGCACACACATGGCTTGACACAAACATGTGGTCTGATGCAAAGATGTGGCTTGCGGCAAACACATGGCTTAATGTAAACATGTAGCTTGATATAAACACATGGCTTGATGGAAACACATGGCTTGATGCAAATACGTGGTTTGATGCAAACACAGGCTTGGTGCAAAAACATAGCTTGATACAAACACATAGCTTGATGCACACAAGTGTCTTGATGCAAAAACATAGCTTGATACAAACAAGTGTCTTGATGCAAACACATAGCTTGATGCACACAAGTGACTTGATGCAAAAACATAGCTTGATACAAACAAGTGTCTTGATGCAAACACATAGCTTGATGCACACAAGTGACTTGATGCAAAAACATAGCTTGATACAAACAAGTGTCTTGATGCAAACACATAGCTTGATGCACACAGGTGTCTTGATGCAAACACAGGCTTGATGCAAAAACATAGCTTGATACAAACACATAGCTTGTTGCACACAAGTGTCTTGATGCAAAAACATAGCTTGATGCACACAAGTGTCTTGATGCAAAAACATAGCTTGATACAAACAAACGTCTTGATGCAAACACACAGCTTGATGCACACAAGAGTCTTGATGCAAAAGCATAGCTTGATACAAACAAGTGTCTTGATGCAAACACAGGCTTGATGCAAAAACATAGGTTGATACAAACAAGTGTCTTGATGCAAACACAAGCTTGATGCAAATACATGGCTTGATGCAAACAAGTGTTTTTATGCAAACGCATAGCTTGATGCACACAAGTGCCTTGATGCAAACACAAGCTTGATGCAAATACATGGCTTGATGCAAACACAAGCTTGATGCAAATACATGGCTTGATGCAAACACATGGTTTCGGCTCACCTTTTCGCCTCAATCGTTTTTCCAGCATCTGAAAGTTTTTTCAAGTTTTGCGTCATCACCTCACATGATTGGTTCATCAATGGGATCATCTGCAAAACTCTTTCTTTACTTAAACTTGTACGGCTTTAAATTAAAAGCTCTTGGCACATAATGTACAGGATGTTCTAAAAAACGTGAGCACTAACAAAGTCCACTAAGTGTGGCCATATCAAATGGGTTAACTATTCATTCAACAGTTACTGTAATATAAATTAATAATTAATTCTTTATGAAGTAGTTGCATATACTTTTTGTAGCAGGTCAACTAACACGCACAAAATAGAGCAGCACTTATTCGCAGCATTAAAAACTACATAAGGAACAAAATACACAAGAAAAATTACCTGAGTACGAACACTTATACAAGGTCGAGGACCACTTATGTCAGGAACAAGGCGGTAGTAACCTCTACACCCTTCTATAATGGCATTCCAGGTTAGCTGGCGTCTCACACCACGTGTAGGCCCAAACAAGACGTCTGGATCTACAAAGAAGGGGTGAGTCGCTGCTGAAAGGAAGCAGAGCGTGTAGAGGGTCCTATATCTAACCCGACCACAGGTACCTCCGTAGCAACATCAAAATATTTCTACCGCAGTGTTTCCTTTGAAACACCGTTGTTTACACAGGTTGAAATTGCACACAAAACATCATCAATTTTGTAGAGATCTATAAGTTGCAATGAAGAAACTTTTAACATTGTGACTTGTCAACGACAATGACATTCGGGTATCATACAATCATGCACAAGCAATTACGAGATTACGTTGAAAGGTTAATTAATGAGATCATGCAAAAAAGAGCACGTCAACCTTCTTGTTAAAGTTTTGCGTTTTAACAAAGTATTCATAGTCATTTCATATCTCATGTTAGATTTGACAGTTACTTAGCAAGCGTATGACTTGCAGATTCGCTGAATTTACAGTGCAACACAAATGTTAGAAAATGTTCTATGAAATACAATGGAATTCAATTGCTCCAGCTATTAAAAATGCCAACTCGCTGTCCATATTTAAAAAAATTATAAATTACGCTTACTTGAAACGTATAACTGATCACTCAATCGTGATTTGTTGTTGTTTTTCATTTTCAAAAACTTCCCCTCTAGTATAATAATATTTTTTTACTTCCCACCCGTATATATATCTGCAACGCGCACCTCCATATAGTCTAAACAAGTGTTGCCTCCTCCACAAATGCTTAGCGAATGTGTTAAAGCATTTATCATTTCTCTGCCAGCTTAACTAATTCTAGATTAACCAATTATGCTAGATTAACTAGCATTAGCTAGCTTCTTAGGTCTCTAGCGCAGAATTCATGAATTGTATAATAATTTTGTATTAACAAAAACTGATTATCGATGCACATGTAATGCATATGTATATGTTTATTGCGAAATAAATCCATTGAATTGAAAATAATTTTTAGCAAACTAGCTGAATCTGATGTTGTGTTCTTCAATGCCACATGTTCACTATTTCAGTTGGCACGTGGTCTGTCCAGTGGACAGTACTATTTCAAAAGAAATGAAAAGTTACGGACATGTGAAACATTATAATTAGCAGTCTAAACATTTTATGTTGCCTCCAGTTTGAAACGTCACATTCGTTGTGTTTGTTAACTTAAAGTAGCACGCTAGTGAAGCGGATCAATACGCCACTTGTGTGCACACTTACTGATTTTAATCGACCTGTAGTAAATGTGGGTGTCAAAATACTCCGGGTTCTCTTCCAGTCGGCGCCTCTTTGATTCTGAACACCTTTAAGCAAGAGCTCACTCAGTTCATCACCCAAGTCAAACGACTGAAAAATAATGGTGACGGCGATGCGTTTATTACATGATAAGGATAAAATGAGAAAAACGTCATAATAAAGGGAATTAAGGAGTGACAGACCCTCTTTTCTGGAAAAAAACCAAAGAAAATAGCATAAAATGATAAAAACAAAAGGAAGAGAATTTAATTTTCAGTAGATTTTAAAAACAACATCTGGTGCATCATGCTCAACTCTGAAGACCATAAAGAGACGCGTCTAAAACTTGATTTGGTTCTCAATAGGAATGACGTCATGACACATTGCTTCGCTATCCTGTTTGGCTGATTTTTGAATTCTGGCAATAGAGCGGTAAGAACTGTATAGCACATTGGTATAAGGAATGACGATAATCACTTAGACTGACTCTGACTGACTGATTCTCAATAGAGCAAAGACTGAAATATGGTAAAATATAGATACATTGATGATCGGATGGTCGGATGGCCAGATGGATGGATGGATGGATGGATGGATGGATGGATGGATGGATGGATGGATGGATGGATGGATGGACGGACGGACGGACGGACGGACGGACGGACGGACGGATGGATGGATGGATGGATGGATGGATGGATGGATGGATGGATGGATGGATGGACGGATGGACGGACGGACGGACGGACGGACGGACGGACGGACGGACGGACGGATGGATGGATGGTGGATGGATGGATGGATGAATGGAGGGAGGGATTGAGGGACGGACGGACGGACGGACGGACGGACGGACGGACGGGCGGGCGGACGGAAGGATGAATGAATGAATGAATGAATGGACGAATAGAAAGATAGATATGCAGATAGACAGATAGATAGCTAAACAGATAGACAAATAACATTTATTTTTTCGCCTCATCTATAAAACACTCAGGTGCTAATAATACGTCTGTATCAAATAGAAATCAAATTTGAGCCACAAAGAGACCAGTATTTCGCATAATATTAAAAACAAAAAGGAATCTGACATACGTGAGAGTAGACGTACTAAGAGTAGGATGTAAATTGTACACCATAAAAACGCAACATTTGTGAATATTTAAATGGTAAAACTAACGAAATAACTGGTGCTTCACATTCATTTTATCTATACGGTGGTTTTCTTCCTTTTGTAAACATCTCACTTTGGCAGTATACATACACTTTTACATATCTTAGGATTTCACGTTAATTAAACAAACTCATCTAGGACATTCCAATTATTAAAGATTATTACTTACAATATATAATTATAAATTATATAGGTTATTGTTTTAGTGTTGCTTTTAACACAGGAGATGGCAGCGCCGTGCAGTATTCCAAATTTTACATGAAGCAAAGATGCATAATCATCCAGAAGAGAAGTGGCATGGGTGCATAAAATGATAGAGTTGCTCATCTTAGTTAAAGTTTACGAAACTTTGCCCAATACTAGGACCGATCAGTGTGATTAATTTTAGATAATTATGGAGCCAACCAAAGGCATCCTTGTTGTTGGAGCAGATAAGACGATGACTCTCGTGTTTAAATTGGGTTTTCAAAGCCACGGTATCCATACCTGAATGTTAACTGGCTCCATATCCAAAATTAATTACTTTAGTGGGTTCTATCATTTCGTGGGAGCAAAGTTCATAACTTTAAAGCAAAATGAGCAATTATTAGACCACTTTGCTGAACTATAAGTATCAGTTTGTACTCACTCGTCTATCAAAACATCCATGAAAATCTCGAATGAAAATCTGCTTGACCAAATCCGGGTCCGCAATTTTTATTGAAGGCATTCTGCCTTCTAACACCCTGAAAAAAACTTCAGCACTTTAGCATTGCTGGAAATGTCTTTACAGTATAAATCACATTACTGAATAAGCTTTTCGTGGAATTAGAAAATGTTAGAATCCGTAAAACTTAATAATACTTTTATAATTATTACTAAAACGTAATAATTAAAGAACATATCTACAAGTCTAAACCGTTTCCTTGAAAATTCACTAATAAATTAGATAAGCATATATTAGAGAGATAAACTACAAGGCATCAAAACAAACATACAAGTTCTTATTAATGACGATGATGATGACGATGACTACAATGACGATGATGGCGATGATGACGATGATGATGATGATGATGATGATGATGATGATGATGATGATGATGATGATGATGATGATGATGATGATGATGATGATGATGATGATGATGATGATGATGATGATGATGATGATGATGATGATGATGATGATGATGATGACGACGATGATGATGATGATATAGTGGAAATTTATTCACATACCCAAACACTTTGCCATATTTTTTGTGCCATTCGATGTCTGTGATATGAATTCCCTAAAAAAGTTAAACGAGCACATTTATATTCTGCAGTAGTAAGGATATTCGATTAAACAAATTTCAAATACGTGTTGTGAAAAATGTGCTTCTGTACGCTCTTGTATTACATATTAAAATCCGAAAAAAGTCTTAAGCAACAAAGATTTATTTGAAAACGAGGCAAGTTTTTGCCTAAACGTGTATGTACCTGTCTCGTGAAATAGTCGTCCCGCATATGAACAACGCATTTAAGCCTTATTGCACTGAAAGTTTATGAATAGTAATCGTGCGTTGTCACTTAACCGTGAAAAAGTTTTTATATTCTAGAAATATAATATCAATTATATTTTCATGGAATCATCAAATTTATGGAATAAGGAAAGTTGCTTACTCTTCGTATAATTGGCAAAAAATTTCCTATAAATGGTAACACTGGTTTTGGTCCAGGAACACCACGTTTAACCCAAACATCGTTGTTAATTGAGCCATACCTGCAAAATCCAACACAGTCTTTTTATAAATATGCAGATGATACCTGTAATACCCCAAACACCGAAATAACTCAAATGGGTTTTGGCCTACTGTACCCCAAACACTCAAATAACTTGAATGAATGTTGGCCTACTACACCCCAAAAACTAAAATAACTAGGATGAATGTTTGCCTACTGTACCCCAAACACTAAAATAACTTGAATGAATGTTGGCCTACTACACCTCAAAACTAAATTAACTAGGGTGAATGTTGGCTACTACACCCAAAACTAAAGTAACTAGAATGAATGTTGGCTAGTACACCCAAAACTAAAATAACTAGGATGAATGTTTGCCTACTGTGCCCCAAACACTGAAATAACCTGAATGAATGTTGGTCTACTACACCCCAAAAACTAAAGTAAGTAGAATGAATGTTGACCTACTACACCCAAAACTAAAGTAACTAGAATGAATGTTGGCTAGTACACCCAAAACTAAAATAACTAGGATGAATGTTTGCCTACTGTGCCCCAAACACTGAAATAACCTGAATGAATGTTGGTCTACTATACCCCAAAAACTAAAGTAAGTAGAATGAATGTTGACCTACTACACCCAAAACTAAAGTAACTAGAATGAATGTTGGCCTACTACACCCAAAACTAAAGTAACTAGAATGAATGTTGGCCTACGACACCCCAAAAACTAAAGTAACTAGAATGAATGTTGACTACTACACCCAAAACTAAAGTAACTAAAATGAATGTTGACTTACTACACCCCAAAAACTAAAGTAACTAGAATGAATGTTGGCCTACTACACCCCAAAAACTAAAGTAACTAGAATGAATGTTGGCTAGTACACCCAAAACTAAAATAACTAGGATGAATGTTTGCCTACTGTGCCCCAAACACTGAAATAACCTGAATGAATGTTGGTCTACTACACCCCAAAAACTAAAGTAAGTAGAATGAATGTTGACCTACTACACCCAAAACTAAAGTAACTAGAATGAATGTTGGCCTACTACACCCAAAACTAAAGTAACTAGGATGAATGTTGGCCTACTGCACCCCAAGAACTAAAGTAACTAGAATGAATGTTGACCTACTACACCCAAAACTAAAGTAACTAGGATGAATGTTGGCCTACTGCACCCCAAGAACTAAAGTAACTAGAATGAATGTTGGCCTACTACACCCCAAAAACTAAAGTAACTAGAATGAATGTTGGCTACTACAGCCAAAACTAAGTAACTAGAATGAATGTTGACTTACTACACCCCATCTGATA
>JAQGDQ010001394.1:0-42845 GCA_030141605.1 Tubiluchus corallicola
TTCTGTTACATTTACTGTAGTAAGACAAGCCAATAATGAAGACGAATTATTCATGATCACAGTCACAAACAAAGCTCTGAACTTGAAGCATGTGTAGAGCACTATAAGTTTATACTACAAAAAACAGAACGAGTTATAAAACCTTTAGCTTTTCAACGAGCGCTTATGTAACAAGCAGAACATGTAATATTTGATGGCCATTTTCGTGCAGTATCGATGCGGTATGGTGTTATATACATTACAAAGTATAATAGCTGTGATAACAAACCCTTATTATCAACACTAAGTGCATAAGCAGAACGCAACAATGCAGCTAATGTGTGTTGCAGAATTACATTCTAAAATGTCAGCAATTAGTCAACAATATATACTAGCCAAACCCCACAAAAAGAATTTTGTGCACAAATCAACACACAACCCACACCACACCACTCCACCCCATCACACCACACTGCACCACACCTTACCACTCCACCTCATCGCACCACACTGCACCACACAATACCACCACACCGCACCGCACCACATCATACCACCTACACACCACACCACCCACACCATACCACTGCACCACCCACACACCACACCACACCACCCACACCATAATACTCCATCACATCACACCGCACAGCACCACACCATAACACCACACTGCACCACACCATACCACTGCACCGCACCACCCACACACCACACCATACCACTCCACCACATCACACCACACCGCACCACACCATACCACTGCAGCACACCACACCACCCACACACCACACCACACCACCCACACCATAATACTCCACACATTACACCACACTGCACCACACCATACCACTGCAGCACACCGCACCACCCACACACCACACCACCCACACCATACGACTCCACCACATCACACCGCACAGCACCACACCATAACACCACACTGCACCACACCACCCACCCACCTACACACCACACCACCCACACCATACCATTCCACCACATCACACCACACCGCACCACACCATACCACCGCAGCACACCGCACCACCCACACACCACACCACCCATACCATACGACTCCACCACATCACCCCACACTGCACCACACCATACCACTGCACCACACCACACCGCTCCACCCACACACCACACCACACCACCCACACCATAATACTCCACCACATCACACCACACTGCACCACACACCCACCCACCCACACACCACGCCACCCACTCCATACCACACTACCCACACCACACCAGACACACCCTATCCCACATCACATCAAATCCACCACCTCACTTGGTGATCATGATGTTGATGATGATGATGGTGGCAACGATGACGACACCTATAGCACAAGCACCAACAGCACAGCATTACAACAAAACCATTCCAAACATTTTTCACAAAGTTGAAACTATGTGCTATAATATAATAAATAGCAAAGGCCCCGCAAAAGATTTTGCGTAAAAAACCACGTATAATCAATAACACGCGAACATCCTACCTAGTCCTCATTTATTACACAAAGCCCGTAACATCATGCCTACTGTTTGTTTAACTAACGCAAACCCGTAGCAGGCAGCGTTTTGCTGAATTAAAGTTATAAGATTATAGACAGAGTACAATGGATGACGTCACAACAATGCCTTTGCGTCAGCAGTTTTCTAAGTGAAAATTGCCGAAAATAGAACTCCTAACTAACTCGTTGATACTCCTCTCGGTGGACCTGCCCTAAAATATATCCCACATCATCGTGTTGCCCCGTTCTTCCTCTTTCTGATGAGCTATATATCTCCTTCCGAGAGTCCCACCGGGCGCCGCTAGAACGTTTTTCCCGCATGCTGTTTGGTCAAAATTTCGAAAAAATCGCGAGTTGGGTCCGGGAAAACGCCCGTTGCGGGGCGCCCTGGCCCTCTCGGGAATTCTAAATATGCCTACTACACCCACCGCTGAACGGGCTATCTATCCATACCCAGCACCCCCCTCGGCCCGTTCCCGTTCTCTACATCTCAGCCGTATAACTTTTGCAATTTTTTGCAAAAAACGGCCGAAAAAGGGCCATTTTTGGAGGTTTTTCGCCCTCCGTTCCTCCCGGTGGGCCCGATTCGAAAAATAAACCATCAATGGCACGACACTAGATCGAGACCTTTCGTTTGATGTATAGATCGCCGCAAAAGAGTTTGCGTACAAATACACGTGTAATCAATAATACGCGAACATCCTACCAAGTCCTCATTTATAACACAAAGCCTGTAACATCCTGCCTACTGTTTGTTTAACTAAGCCTGTAGCAGCTTTTACTGAATTAAAGTTATAGACAGAGTACAATGGATGACGTCACAACAATGCCTTTGCGTCAGTAGTTTTCTATGCGAAAATTGCCGAAAATAGAACATCTAATTAACTCGCCAGTACTCCTCTCGGTGGTCCTGTCCTAACATATAGCCCACATCATCGTGTAGCCCCATTCTTCCTCTTTTTGATGAGCCGTATATCTCCTTCCGAGAGTCCCACCAGGCGCCGCTAAAACGTTTTTTCCGCAGGCTGGTTTGTCAAAATTTCGAAAAAATCGCGAGTTGGGTCCGGGAAAACGCCCGTTGCGGGGCGCCGTGGCCCTCTCGCGAATTCTAAATATGCCTACTACACCCACCGCTAAACGGGCTATCTATCCATACCCAGCACCACCCTCGGCCCATTCCCGTTCTCTACATCTCAGCCGTATAACTTTTGCAAAAAACAGCCGAAAAAGGGCCATTTTTGGCGGTTTTTCGCCTCCCCTTCCTCCCGGTGGGCCCGATTCGAAAAATAAACCATCAATGGCACGACACTAGATCGAGACCTTTCGTTTGATGTATAGATCGCCGCAAATGGTGATGTCGTCGGAGCTGTAGCCTCGAATCTTATATATATATTAAGATACCAAGAATATTAATATAAGAGACTAGCCAAACCCCACAAAAAGAATTTTGTGCACAAATCAACACACAGCCCACACCACACCACTCACCTCATCACACCACACTGCACCACACCATACCACTCCACCTCATCGCACCACACTGCACCACACAATACCACCACACCACACCGCACCACACAATACCACCACACCACACCGCACCACACCATACCACCTACACACCACACCACCCACACCATACCACTCCACCACATCACACCACACTGCACCACACCATACCACTGCACCACCCACACACCACACCACACCACCCACACCATAATACTCCACCACATCACACCGCACAGCACCACACCATAACACCACACCACCCACCCACCTACACACCACACCACCCACACCATACCACTCCACCACATCACACCACACTGCACCACACCATACCACTGCAGCACACTGCACCACCCACACACCACACCACACCACCCACACCATACGACTCCACCACATCACACCACACTGCACCACACCATACCACTGCACCGCACCACCCACACACCACACCACACCACCCACACCATAATACTCCACCACATCACACCGCACTGCACCACAACAACCACCCACCCACCCACACACCACGCCACCCACTCCATACCACACTACCCACACCACACCCCACACACCCTATCATCCCACCACACCATCCGTAGCACAACACACAAAACACACCACCACCACACCACATCAAATCCACCACCTCACGTGGTGATCATGATGTTAATGATGATGATGATGATGGTGGCAACGATGACGACACCTATAGCACAAGCACCAACAGCACAGCATTACAACAAAACCATTCCAAACATTTTTCACAAAGTTGAAACTATGTGCTATAATATAATAAATAGCAAAGGCCCCGCAAAAGATTTTGCGTATAAATACACGTGTAATCAGTAATACGCGAGCATCCTACCTAGTCCACATTTATAACACAAAGCCCGTAACATCGTGTCTACTGTTTGTTTAACTAACGCAAAGCCTGTAGCTTTTTGCTGAATTAAAGTTATAAGATTACAGCAGAGTACAATGGATGACGTCACAACAATGCCTTTGCGTCAGCAGTTTCTTAAGCGAAAATTGCCGAAAATAGAACTCCTAACTAACTCGTCAATACTCCTCTCGGTGGACCTGCCCTAACATATAGCCCACATCATCGTGTAGCCCTGTTCTTCCTCTTTCTAAAGAGCCGTATATCTCCTTCCGAGAGTCCTACCAGGCGCCGCTAGAACGTTTTTCCCGCATGCTGTTTGGTCAAAATTTCGAAAAAATCGCGAGTTGGGTCCGGGAAAACGCCCGTTGCGGGGCGCCCTGGCCCTCTCGGGAATTCTAAATATGCCTACTACACCCACCGCTGAACGGGCTATCTATCCATACCCAGCACCCCCCTCGGCCCGTTCCCGTTCTCTACATCTCAGCCGTATAACTTTTGCAAAAAACGGCCGAAAACGGGCCATTTTTGGAGGTTTTTCGCCCCCCCCCCCCCTTTCCTCCCGGTGGGCCCTATTCGAAAAATAAACCATCAATGGCACGACACTAGATCGAGACCTTTCGTTTGATATATAGATCGCCGCAAATGGTGCCCTCGTCCGGGCTGTAGCCTCGAATCTTATATATATATATATATATATACCAAGAATATTAATATAAGAGATAGTAGATACAATTATACAGTGTGTGTGTGTGTGTGTGTGTGTGTGCGTGTGCGTGTGCGTGTGTGTGTGCGTGTGTGTGTGCGTGTGCGTGTGCGTGTGCGTGTGTGTGTGCGTGCGTGCGTGTGCGTGCATGCGTGCGTGTGCGTGTATGAGGGTGCATGCGTGTGTGTGAGAGTGTGTGTCCATGTGTGTTGACGTGTGATCCTGCATGCCTGCGTGTCTCACTCTGTCTGTGTGCGGCTACTTTTTCAATGAATTGCCCTTTAGCCTAGTTGTTTCAAGCCTGAAGGTCCTCTTAATGTGCATTTTGCAATTAGTTGTAAAACTTTCTGTTCAAGAGTTTATTCATTTCCACACCGAACAACATGACGTGAACAGACATTTTTACAACTGGTAGACGTTCTTTCCAATGAAACGTAACACGTAGAGGAGTACAAACAATATTTATGAACTGTAGAAGCATTACAGTATGAACAACATGGCTTGAACAGAAAGTTTTACAACTGGTAGACGTTTGTTCCCATGAAACGTAACACGTAGAAGAGTACAAACAGTATTTATGAACTGTACAAGCATTACAGTATGAACAACTAAACTAAAATGCATTTTTCGGTCACACTATACCTATAGACAAGTCGTCAAAACACCTTGTACAGACAGAGAACGCATCCGTAATGCCAAATACAATATTAAACTAATTACATTCATGTAATTTCCTCCAAACTGCTATAATTGCCTACACTTATCGTGAACAGGTGGGTAAATTGATTTGATGACTATTTAGCTTGTACTTGTTTACAACATCTACACACTAATAAGGGAAGCTTTTCCTGGCGTTATAATGGGGTAAATTTATTTTTAAAAAAATCGACGTTTGGCACCGCAAATGCGTTGGCAGATGGCGGTAGGTGAATTTGGCGATTTTCGGCAAAGCCCGCGTCAACGAGGCGGCCATTGAGGCTACTTCATAGTTCCACTGCAAGTTCGTGTTATGATTTGACATCCGATCGTCCTTTTCTTGCATTTTATTCTTGAATTTGGTGTTTTCGTTTATCGGTTTTGCTTGTATAATTAAATCACGCTTATATAGTTAAATCACAGTAGTAAAAAATGTTTTTTTGAAACTCATATTGCTAAAAATGTTAAGAGGTACGCTGAACTTCGAAAGGGTACTTGGCTAGTAAAAGGTTAGGAGCCAGTGATCTAGACGTTGTATTGAACTGCAAAATCTAATTCATATTATTGCTGTACTGAAACGTTCAATGATGTAGCTTATATACAAACGACGCATAGATGTGTTCACATAGATGCAAATGTTCTCTATATTGCGTGATAACTTCAATAGTGGCAATTGTATTTTTCTGATTATAAATTTTAACAATCTTAATAACATTGTTTATTGCATTATGACGTTATTGCATTTATGACATTCATTACATTTTTAGTATTAGCAATACATATTTTTAACATCGTATCATTAATGTATCAGCACACATTATTAAAAGAAAGGGCAAATCACTTTGCATGTTGGGTTTATTATACTGTTATCAGTGAAACTTAGCAAAAATATAACAAAGAAATTTGCAAAAAGCTGTCTGTAAAGCACAAAATTGATCTGTATTCGTTGATTCGAAATTTTCAGGAGCAGTGGTAACCGCCGTTCACTTGAAAATTATTACGTAACTGGTGGATTTCGTGAATTTTCATAAGCGCATCGTGGCTTTCTGTAAGCGTGTGCTGCTTAAACTAATTCAAAATTCTACAGCTTACTTAATGTTCGTGCAACAATATCACAAAACTAGTTATCTATTTTTTGTAAAACTTTTTACACTTTTGAGAGAAATTAAAAGCAAGCTGTCTTTCTTCAGTTGTCGACGTCATTGGTGGAAAATAGGCTTTCAAAATAAGAGTGATTTTAAGGTGATTTTACTAGTTACACGAGACGTTTATCCACTTTTATTATTAGATCCTTCTAACATTTTCCCCCAAGAACTAAATAAACATAGCTTCATTGAAGGCTTGCCCATTACTTTAAGTTGTGGCGTAGCTGAATAATAGCGTGGTCGCTTACCACCCGGAAGGTCGTGGGTTCAACTCTCGACCGAGTCGTACCAAAGACTTGGGACTGCTTGTTCTCGACCAAGCACGTGGGTTATCGAAGTAACATGCGGGTAATAACATTGCTAATAATATTTCCAGGGAACCACCTTGGAATTAAGTATTGAGTTACTTAAAGTGCTACCCATGGACTATGTCTTAAACGAAATTATTATAATTATTATTATTATAAAGTTAAAACTTCGCCTGCAACTGGAGGCACATTTATGTAAATATGTATTTTAAAGTAAAAGATTAATCATCATCATCATCGTACATTACTCTGCTTAACCCAGCTGTAATATTCACTTCTGAATGTGTAATTATGGTAAATGCACTCAACATATTGCGGTACAGGGCTGACATTTAATGCTGGCAAGAGAATACAATAGGCCTCTCAGGTGTGCATGTGAACGTGGCTTTATCTAGCACGGACTCGTATTCTGACTTTGTGTTAGTAAAAACCACTAGTCACGTGCACACCTGAGCTTATAAAAAGGGAAGGTCTGCTGTAGAACCTTATCAGTGGCCGATGTCTTTCATTGCAGCTCTGTTCATCCATTCTACTAGGTAACCTGGTTGTTCTTGCTCAAAAGCGTAATTGTCATTTCGAGTTTATTACTCGAATTTTGTTCTGGGTGAGGCGTTGATTGACTTAATTAAGACATGCAGCAAGGTCTGGGGCGCAGTGTCATCCGTCCTGCCTCCACTATGCGCAGACGGCAGTCCAATATTAGCAAGTATAATGTACTCGTATAATGTAACAACAATAATATAGTTACTGAAGTTAAGGCTTGTTCTAACATTTTATCCTTAGCACCAGGTATGTGCGCAATCTACTTGTATCTAAATCAACTAATTCCAATGTAAACACTGGTGGTGTCACGCTCGGGCGCGAAAGTCGTAGAGAGTGCACTGCAGTGTGCACGTGCTGGGAAGTTTTCTTTCTTCAAAATCTCATTCTACCTGTTGGAGACATTGAGGCATTAACATTTATTAGAGTATTTCACACACTCCTATCTGCAGCTAACAGCTTAAGTTCTTTTATTCCTGAAGATAGATTTGGTTGAAGTTGTTGAACTTCTTTATTTATCCTAGCTATCCAAGTTGTTTTTGGTTCGCCAGGTGTTTTTTGCAAAGTTTTAAGGCTTCCTTTACGACGATTTTTACGGTACTTTACTTGATAATCCTAGAAGATGTCCTGGCCATCTTAACCTTCGAATCTTGACTTTGGAACTCCGAGGGATTTCTTTCGTTCCAATACATAAATCTCAATTTTAGATTATGTGCGGCCATCTTATCTTCAAAACTCCTTAGGAGACTTTTATGAAATGTGTCAATCTGCTTTGCTTGAGCAATTATTTAACCCAATGTTTCACTGTTGCACATAAATGTGCTGGTAACGTGTTGGTGATACATTCTTGTGTTGAAGAAAAGCATGCATTGCTTGTTACTTTCTAATTTTAATATCATCTTTGATGTTTAGAACAGTGCCCATACACATACTTGTACTTTTTCCAAGTCTTACTACCAATAACCTCTTGCAATAATATATTCCTCGGCTTTGGACTGGTTTACTTGAACGTTTCTTTTCTCTGTTTTTTTTGGAAAATCCCTTTTATTGTGTTAGTTTGAAAATTAATCCAACACTAATCTAGCTGATGTCATCAGCACATTGTTTGTTCAATAAGGAATGGTTCATAGGATTCCAAAGCAGGATAGGAGTTGTCCAGAACATGTTGTGGAAGGTTATGCCAAACAGTGGTATCGTAACCATGATCATCATTTGGAGGAGTTTGGATCTTATATGCTATATGCTGATCATGCATATAGTCAAGATTTTCCATAACGAAAGTGTAATTGGTCTTAAATATGCTACTGGTCCTTTCTTCTTTTTAGGTTTTGAAATAGGCACTAATATCCCTACTAAACTTCTTTTTGGATAGTTTCCTGTTTCAGCAAAAGTATTCAGTAAATTTGATATTCCAGTACTAATGATCTCTGGCCCATGGCTTAGCTGTTCTGCAGCAAGACTGCCTATACCCGGCTTTTCCATTCTTTAAAGAGTTCATTACCTTTAAAACATCTTTGGGCCATTGGTTTCATCTCAGGAATGTTTTCTGCATTATTGTTGCTGTAATAGTAGTTATAATTTCTGATGGCAGTAACCCCGTTATACCTGATGGCGTTACACCTTAAATAGTAAATGAACATAATTTCGTTTCTTGTCAATACTAGAGAGACAATAAAATAGGCATTTACCACTTAATTAAAATAAACTATTAAAAAATGTTGCCGTTAGCAATTAATTATTATTTTTGTAGGTCAGCAAAGCCTTTAAGCCTTTTATATTACGGTTTACGGTCCTTAAAGACCGGTGCATTTTTGTCTGACTTTAATGAAGAAACGGTCGTAGAAAATAGTCTTGGTTACTTAGATAGATTCAACATTCACATTTTTGCTGCACGGTTTACAGGCATACACGTGGTGACGTGTACGGCAGCTACGGCTTGTTTCTGGTAATTCGTTCATGTTGCATTGCAAAGTAAGTTTTATTGAAATAATTGTTTTATATAAAGCATTTATTTATTTGTCGTAAAGATGTGGTATAAACGTGGCTAACGGTGTCCTTTATCAAATCCAACTAAAGAAATCTAAATTGGAAAGCAAAATTCTTCGAGTATATCTTGTGTAGTAAAAAACTTCAAAAAGTATAGTCTAGAACAAGTGTACTGTTGTTAACCACGAATACGGCTTTAGCAAGAGAAAATTAGCTTCATGGTACATTAGCGAAAAACAATTTCCCTGTTAGTTTCCCTGGCATAATTTATAATGATTAACTTTATTATGGTAACTTCAAAATGATTTTTGATAACTTCAGTTTTTGGTTGCCAGATGCCTGCAGCTACCGCCTGGGGCAATAGCCTAAAACTTGACTACCAGGACTAGGTTGTGTGAATATTAGATTATTTGTTGTTAAGTTATATGTTGTTCTTTTTTAAATTATATTAGCAGGAAATCAAGCAGAAACTTAACTGGTAATAACAATTTAACATTGTCTGCTATCGTGAGATTGAATAACTAGACAAAAATTACATTAAGCGAGTGCATTATTTTCATTCTGGTGTCTGAATTTTAATTTGACTAGGGTTACATTATTGGACACTTTTCTCGCTTGATGATGTTGAGAAACTTCATTTTAAGAACATTGTCAGAAGCATAGAATTAGCACAAACTTTGACCTCTAATTTCAGATGCAGTATCTTTCACTGATATGCATGTTGCTGTATCTGGCCTCTGCCGAAGAGGGTCAAGGACCTGCATGGTTACTCGCATCAAAACAAATTCATAACCATATGGTGGTTGAAGACAAAGAACTCATCGTTGAGTATACCATCTACAACATAGGAGAGAGGTGAGCACAATTTTTATTTCATCGGTATCTTTCTAAAAGAAGCTTTACTTTGTTGTGAAGCACACAATTCCTTTAATTTCTTTGTTTAATTATTAATTAATTATAATTATTTAGGTAATTATTAGCTTATTAGTCATTGTAATTCTCAACAGCATAATTGTACATGCATTTCTTTCTCCCTCCCGACCCTCTCTCTCTCTCTCACAAACAATGTACAAACACCAGTATACACCCAATAAAAGTTTTTAATACGCCCACGCAGTTCCCTGTTTCTTTGGGCAGGAGAAAATTAGAAGTTTTAGCTTTCAGTTTATTACTTAAGCAGGAAAATTTTAAGGAATTTTTGTACAAAATTGGGCAGGCTCCTAATAGCACATGTAACTGCTTATTAAGCCCTCAGTCTGTACATCATTTATTATTTGAATGTACATTAGTAAACCAAGTCAAAAGAAATGATTTTATTAGCACTCTGCCTACGTTAGATTCGGACTATGTTTTCTGTAGCCGGGATAATAATGCTATAAATGCTTTTGCAAATCTTATCTCGCATGAATTCCTATCGTCTTTCGCCCGTATATAAACAGTTTGTTGGTGATGAAATTTTACAACTCTCGTCGTGTTTTCTATATGCTGTTTTGTTTTTATTTATGATTATGTGAATTTACATTAGAATTGGTAATTATGTTTATTATAATTGTATTCCCTGTTTTTCATTGTGTATAATGCATGTAAATTTTTGTTACTAAGTATTAAAATATGTTTGTTATCTTTTATTATGTATGTATGTAGGTTGGATTATAATTTGCAACTATCTCTATTGTATATGATCGTTGTCGTTCAATGTGTCTCATGCGTTGGATTCTAAATTATATATATATTTCTAGAAATTTTAAACAAATAGAGGGAATGTATTTTGTACATAGTTTTTAAAAATGAAGAATTATAATCAAAAAATTATTCTCTCTCTCTCCTCTCTCTCTCTCTCTCTCTCCCAACTAAGTGCTCGATCATAAATGAACATAATCGATGATTACTTAATACAATAAGTAATAAATTTTGCGCACTTTGCCACTGGTTTCTGCCATTTAATTGCAAGTGTCGATAGCAACAAATGTGGCAGATCAATGCTGAAGGGGCGGGGTTTACGGCAAGGTTCAATATGGGATATCTGTGCACAGCACTTGCTGCTTTGTGGCATTATTACTTGATTTCCTGCATTGATTTACGGCAGTAAATCAGTGGGCAGTTAACGTTCACAGTCGATCGTCAATCATAATTTAAGATCAATGATCAATTACAGACCTGAGGCCGATTGCTGATGTTATTGTCTTGTAGTCTGTCCAATGTCTTAACTGTCACATTCACTACACATAGAAAACTATATACTACTGAACGCCAAAGTGTCTATTAATATCCTATTCCCCTAAAATGTAAAGAGAAACTTTTTTATGTAAGCCACTCTGTCAAACTTGAATTTTTAATAATAATTAATAATAAATCTTTATTAAAAAAATGAACGTATATACAAAATGGTGCCTCTTTTCGCAGGCTCAGATCAACAATTTACATTCATACAACAAATCTTTTAAATATTTCCAGTTTCACACTATGCACAATATTACACTTAAATTAGATTTAATTTCAAATAATTCACAAGTATTATACACATTAATTAACTTTATAGACATACATAATTTATTTTTGTATATTAGAACTTGAAGTTCTATACTATAGAACATTCTTGTTTTTTATCACTAATTTGGCATCAGAGCAAATAAAAGCAAACAAACAAACAAAATATTTTACTTTAAAATTTTCTTTTTGTTATTTTAGTACTAGTTGGTTTTGCAAAAATGTTTCTATTTGGTTCCATTTCGGTTGACTTTGCATAATAGGTGCAACCTTTTCTATTTCCAGCGTGGCAGTGAACACCGTCCTTGAAGACAACACGTATCCGAGCGAGAGCTTCGAGGTGGTCCGAGGAATGCTGCACGCAAAGTGGGACCGCATTGCACCGTATCCTTGCTTTGTGTTAAAAACAAAACAACTTCATTAAAACTTTTACATCAAAAAGTTAAAATCATGCCAAACATTTCGACTAGCTGCTGCTGTCATCATCAGTGCTAAATTTACAAACATACAACCAGTTTATATAGGCAGAGACTATTATGCACTAATTAAGTAGTTAACAGAAGCCAAATAGGTAATGAATAAACAGACCTATAGAAAAGAAACTGATACAATAGCAAATAGCAAAGTGTTTGAAAATAAAGGTAAAGGAATTGAACTGCTTGTACATTAAGAGAAGGCTTGTTAGGGTATGTGATGAATTTTCTTTTATTAATAAGTCCCAATTGTTTCCAGTCCTGATCACAATGCTGAAATTATTAAAATCAGTTTTGTGGCCAGAGGCACAAATATGGTCATTAATGCTGGGCTGAGGAGATATTTTTTTAATTTCTTGCCCAGTTCTAGACGAACTACCCAAATGTTCGCAAATTCTTACTTTACAGTGTCTGGATGTTTTGCCATGGTAAGCAGCATTACAGCTGCTGCACTGAAATCTGTGAATAATCCTTGCTTTATGTTAAACTCTGTGATTACAATCGCAGTAGTAAATCATAAGTCTCCATTCAGTCATTAACAGGTGCTGTTACATCCATTAAATCATTGAAAATCAAATTACAGTAAGTCCTCGCTTAACGACGCCTATGTGTTCCAGCGAAACGTGTTTAAACGAAGCCAAGGCTTCCATAGAAAGTAATGTACAAGTATTGAGATGCGTTCCAGAGGCAAAAATCACTGCTGCTTAAATCATATGACGTAAAAACGTTTTATAAGTTTTATTCATATTTCTACTAATTAGTTTCTTTCTCCTTGCTTGAAACCACCCATCTTTCTTACCAATACTTAGCCAGCTGTTGCTTTTTCGTAAATGTTAAGTCCTATGCCACTTAGCGCTTAAACACTGCATAGTGAAAGCCAGGCCCTGAGGCGACCACGAGGCAGTTTCATCTAGATACTCTGTCTGGTTACTATAGCAACAGGTTGCAGGCAAAATTCCTTCACATAAAGTTTGCTCTCGGGTGCCTGGAGGCGTAGAAATTGCAAATAGATCTATGGAAACTAAAACTTATAATAGTTGTACTGTTTTACATTGCTAGTGCGTTTTTAGAATAGAATCATTTTAGTGCTTGAAATATGGTAAAAACTTGTTGGTCAAATAAACAATGACATTGAGAAAGTAAACAAACCGTCGCTAAGTGCCGTTAAGAATGATATCTAATGTTCAGTGTCGCTAAAACGAAACCTCGCTAAGCAGGGAGTCATTAAGCGAGGATTTACTGTAGTGAGAGACTTTTGAAACACCCTGTACATCGTCCTCTTAAGTTAATGGTAACTCGAGTTCCATCCTAATTAAGAAAATTAACGTTCGTTTCAGTGACGCCCGAAAATGCCCTCTTTTCGTGATCCTTAACTTTTTATTCCAGTAATGCTAATGTGTCTCATACTGTGGTCCTGAAGCCACACATCCATGGCTTCTTTAACATGACCTCTGCTGAAATTCGTTACCAACCCAGCGATGAATCCGAAGACGTACAGGTAACATATATACGGTCAACCTCGGATAAAAGGGACCCCTCCAGGACCGGAAAAAACCGTTCCTTACATCAGATATCCCTTATAGCCAAAGTTGAGTCAGACTGAGGGTGTATGTCGAACTGTGCTTTTCTGTACTTCTACCCATATTTTTATGGATTATTGCTGCACATTCAGTGCAAACGGTATGTAGGAAGCACCTTCAGTGATACGAGATGTGTGTGACCGCGGAAACCGAGCTGTTCGAAGGCCGAGTTTGCGAAAAATTGAGGTTAAAAATCGATCAATTTCACTTTGATCATAGGGTTGCTTATGTGCGAGGTAATTTACCTGGGTTTCTATTACACTGGACCTGAAGATATCATCCCTTTTAACCGAAAGTTACTAATATCCGATTACCTTATATACGAAGATTTTTACATAGGAAAAACGTTACGGAAAATCGGGACCGGTGTTGGTGGTCCCTTATAAGCGAGTGTGGCTTATCAGCGAGTACCTTATACCCGAGATTGACTATATATACTTATTATATAAAGATTTTTGAACCCTCAGTAAAAAGCAGTTTTACAAAGATCATGCATAGGCCCCATTACTCAACTTTGTCCTGCAGTAAAACCGCTAATAATTAATTCAAAAATTGCGCACAGAAATCTGTACTAAATTGTGCTGATCGTGTGATGTTTAAAACTTTTTAATGACAAAAGAACGTATGTGGTTGAAGTGCTGAATTATTTGAATCTATGATTTTTGGTTTGAATCGAATTCGGATTAAAAAACACTCCATCGAATCGAATCGAATTTGAACGTTCGATGCTCACCTGTACTGCTGTCATCTAAAGCTTTTCTACACCTGCATCTGTATTTTTATTTACAGTATGGATACACCAGCTCACCTGGAGAGGGCGGAATCATGAGATTTAGAGATTACGATAGGAAATTCTCTCCGCACATAGTGAGTATCTTATCTACAACTTTTGTCCAATTCGGCACGCTACAACATAGATGGTTGTGGTGATACCAGATCTTAGTGCATTAAAATGGATAATACTCTAAGGTGAGACACTGAACCAGCAGATGTGCCATAGCCATGTTCAGATACACATGCATTTTCCCTCTACGAGGTAAACAGCCTGAATCGGTATGGCAAACCGTATTAAACCTCATAGAGAAAGTATCGAACGTATACAAAAAATAGGAGAACGTAAGCGGACATGTGGAAAGCTAGTCGCACTCTTGTCAACAACTACATGAGCTACAGCAAAACTGATTTTGTAGCGTACGTTGATGACATTTGAGTGAAATTGTCTAGTTATGAATAAATTTTGGGTATTTCTAATAAACTCAAAGGAAAACAGGATGATTTTTCATATCCTACCCCATTTTGAAGTACGGTAAGAAGTATACGTATTAACACATATAGTAATGCCAAAACATTTCTGATAATTAAATAATATGTTTTAAATTTAATTAACGGCAGAGGAGTCCAATTTGTCATGACATCACAACTGAACATAATTTTCAATAGCACAAACATTCCACGAGTGCTACTGTATAATATTCAGTGTGATATACAAAAACTCTGATGAAACTCATGATTCAAATTTCAAATTTTCCTCTGTGCTCGCGCTTGAGCTCTTGAACGTGTGAACTACATCACAAGTGGACACCTCTGAGCTGAGCGGTACAGTGCATGTTTTTTGTGCAACGCATTTACAACATGCAGGCGCTAGTGCCCATCAAACTCAAAATTATATTTCAGTGGTAATAATTCTTTCACGCAAATCATTCTTGAAGAAATAATGTCTTTTTTTTTAAATATTTCATAGGATAGAATGTTTTGGCCCATAGTTCAAAATGGGGTATGGTTTTCCTTTAAACTTTTATAGAAAAGTTATCATTACAATTTTTATTTTCAGTTGGACTGGCTCGCATTTAGTATGATGACATTACCGTCGCTCTGTATACCATTCTTGCTGTGGTACAGAAGTAAATCCAAATACGAGTCAATGTCGAAACAAGCGAAAAAGCAACACTAGCCGATTTCGTGGACGCTAGATCGTGCACACGTCAGGGCCGGAACTAGATGTGGCAAGCAGGGGGGGGGGCGCAAAAATTTTCTGGGGGGGACGAGGTATCCGAAGTGGTTAAGTAATGGTTAAGCCAATTTTTAATCCCTTTTATACTGCATGCAGGCCTATAATTAGCATGTGTAGGACGGCGTAGCGGACAGAGCAATAATGAGAAAATTAACTCTCAGTTAACCTAACGTTATTAATGTGCCTCTAACTAAATTGTTATTTACAGAAATTTATCGCACACAAGTTTTAAGAAAATAATACACTGAAGCTACCAAACATTTTTTACCTAATTCTAATTCATATTGAAAATGATTACATGCGAACTGCAATTTTCACTGCAAAAAAAATTATTTGTCCGATTTTGCAGGGGGCGCAAATTTTGACAGGGGGGCGCCCCCCTCGCTCCCCCCTAGTTCCGCCCCTGGCACACGTAGGCCTACCTGTATCACTCATTCTCCCGAGATGAAAGCAAAAAGACACCGTTTGCATATTCAAGTTTTTCTGGCCTGTTTTCTCACTGATTGCGATAAATTTGGGTGGAGGATGCTTTCCGAATAACCACATGTTCACTGGATCTTCTTTCCGATGGGTAATAGCAGTTTTCAGCGCGCGTTTGGCGACTGTCGAAAAATGCCAGCCCTCAATAGAACGCTGCCAATTTTGTGAAAGTTTTCTAGGGTCATTTGTCGCCAAGTAACAAGTCCAAAGAGAACTTCTATTATAAAAGTTCTTATCATTTACACTGTAAATAATACAGATTTTTTTAGTTATGAGTGAACGTAGTGGAATGTGGCATCCCATCTATGAGCTCTGCTGTTTTTCTATATTTAAGTAGAGCATTCATGCAAGCAGCTTTATCAGCTGCAGACATCCAAGATAATTTACAGAAAAATGTGTGAACAAGAAACACCATCAAATGTAGAATAGTGACTGTATCCACTGCTACTATTTAAGAGTCAAAATATGCATTATTGCTGAAAGTTGAAAATTTTCACTGCTTTTTAGGTCATAGGAAGTCAAAACAACAGTTGTATGCAATAATTGTTTCTGTTTTTGCTCAAGAAGAAAGGTACGACTCCATGTGTATGTAATGCATGATCCGTAATGCGTATACAACAGTTTGTATCTAAACATGTGGAAGTGTTTCCATGTGTACGTAATGCGTAATCCGTGATTCCAAAAACTTTTGCTTGCAATTTTCACGAATAGCGACCAAAGACGGAGGAAAGAGCATCGTGATATTTGTTATTATGCATAGTGCTCACGGACACATGGAAACAGTCAGTACGCATTATGGATCACACGTTACATGCACAAGTAGTCGTAGTGGAAGGGTTAATTTTTACCTCGAAAAGTAATTATGTACATACATTACGCAGGTTATACGTGACTGGTTATTTGTCCACTACTAATTTAGTTGATAATAACTTTATACTTTACCAATGTCAGCTACGTGTTTTTTATGAAATTGTTTGTTTGAATTCATTTGACTGTAAATAAACATGGGAAATAATGATGGGAATTTTGTAAGAATAAATTCTAAAAAAAAATTTTACCAGTTTAGCTTTTAACTCGTATCAGTGTAGATTGAATTTTCGTTCCTGTAACAAGGCTGACAAAGAATATACACAAAGACTAGTGTGATGTGCTTCTGAATTATGATCTTCCAAGACCCCCTGGCTAATAAAATAATGCAGCCCCCTTTGATGGTGCCACCCCTAACTCGCTCGCGCCGTCTCGAATCATTTTTAAAACTCGGATTTTCAGACCCCAGGACTTCTTTTAAAGTTAAATGAATTATTCAGCAAAACAAAATATAATTAAAATACTATACATATTTTTCAAACAAAGTTAAATATGAAAATGTGTTAGTCAGGCCTTCAAGCTTGGAGGTGTGGGGAAGCTAGCCTACAAGATAATCCGGGCCTGGGGGTGTGGGGAAGCTAGCCTATAAGATAATCCGGGCCTGGGGGTGTGGGGAATTATAGAAAATGTGTTAGTCACTCACTCAGTAAGTAACAGAAGCCAAATTGACAAGTAACAACAATTACAAACACACATTGCATGACCATTAGAATAAATAAAACAAATTAAAGGAAAAGACAAGCCTTCTGGGGCCCTCCTATTTTGAACGACCATTCTTCCACCAATGACATCATTCATCAACTGAAGAAAAAGTGCACTGTCAGTTTGCTTCGAAAGTATAATTAGTTTTTTACAAATAAGTGGATTTTGTGATGTTTTTGCATAGACATTAGGTAAGCTGCAGAAATTTGAATTGGTTTATGCAGCGAGCGCTTATGGAAAGCCAAGATGCGCTCAAGAAAAGTCACAAAATCCACGAGTTTGTCATAATTTTGAAGTGAATCACTGCGCTTGAAAATTTCCATTCAGTGGTAGTATAAATTAACTTTCTGCTTTCCAGGCAGCAAATTTCTTAGTCATATTTTTATAAGTTTAAGTGATAACGGTAAAATAAACCTAAACATGCTAAGTCACTTGTGTAACTCACTTTATGTAAGAAAGATTGTTTAGACTCGATCTCATTTTAATTTACTGTCCAAAACATACATTTTCTTGTCTATCAAAGTTAACAATTGTTTGTTATATTTTAATAATTAGCTTAGAAAGATAATTAACGGCAACCAAACACAAACACGCTATTGCTTACATCACAAACTAACCACAATTTGTGCAATGGTAGGTGTCTTCCCTTGCGCGTCAAGCACATTTGTGTAAGTGTTACTGCTTAAACGCATGATATCACGAAAATAGGCTCTACATCATATGACGTCAGAAACTTACACTGCACTTCGTGATAATGATTATCACGGTACCGCCTTCTCTTTATCGGCCACGTGACAAAAAGGTGCCGCTGCCAATCTTAGTAGATTCACTGAGCCGCGCTTAGCTTTGAAAATTTAACCAAATTTGAGTATCCGAGGTAATTATTATTTAATCTAAGCTTTGATTTACAAACAGCTATTGTAGTTTCAATATTTTAGAACATTCTTTATTCTGAACTAATGTTTACACAATCATACGGCTTTCCTTTACCCTTACAAACTTCAATAATATCATTAATTATGATTAACATTTACTCAACTCTACACTCACTAAATTTTTTCTCCTTTTTCAAGTCCATTTCCAAAGTCTGAGTTGAAAGGCTTCACTAAAAAATTGCTACGAAAACCCAGAGTGGCCACTGAATTGCAAAAAACTATATGTCTGCAAATGAAGACTGAAAAATTTTCTAAAACTCATCGGATGCGGTTTTAATAATACTTGCAACATGTTATGTTTCCTTAAGGTTTATTAAAAAAATTACAATTGAAATTTACAACATCTACAATCACTGAAGTTTTTCAATGAAATTATGTTTCTGAAATCGCAGCTGATGAAATCGACTCACAGTACCAAAAAATAAGGAAACTAAAAAATATTAAAATATCAAATACATGTATGTTCACACAATTTTTCAAGTGATTGTGCCTGGACACAAAACAAAAATGGCACACGGTGTACATTTTATATTACTATGCAACAATGCCTAAACCACTTCAAGTGGCAAAGTGTGAATAAGTTGATATGTGACAACAGACATTAAATGTATTACAAAAGCTGAGCAGATAAATTAACACTTGCACGAAACTCCTGAATCAATAAATTTGTAAACAAGCTCTGTGTTGTTTACATGCAATGCTACTGTCTGATATAATAAACAAATAAACCATAGCTAGTACAAAAATTATGAACAATCTAATTAACGTACGTGAGATTATTAAGAGTAATCAACTCCGATGAACTAGATCGTTGTTATGACTAGTTAATCGGGGAAAACAATACTGTGTCCCAGCCAACAGTCCCGGCCTGTTGCGGCACTAACTGTGTAGTACAGTGGTTCCCAAACTAGGGGTAAATTACCCCCTGGGGGTAATATGGTTTTTTTGGGGGGGTAACGGGCACCCCTCTGAAAATTTTTAAAACTTCGCTCGGAATGCATTTTACGTAGTTTTCTTTTTGAAGAGACTGCAGGCAACACTGTGTCATAATTGTAATTCTTGTTTTGGCAACAATACAACAACACCACCTGGAAATTTATTTATGTCACGAGCAAACATAAATAATTTTGCTTGCTTGTGGCATATACGTGTGTTTACTTTTTGAGTTGGAGAAGTAGTACTAGGTGGGGGGTAATGGAGACGACCGGGTTTCCCGATTTGGGTAACGGTCCCAGAAAGTTTGGGAACCACTGGTGTAGTAGATATAGAGAATGAAACACCTGCGTCATCGACATAGCAAACTTATCTCTTATAACCACAACGGAACGGATAGCCAGAAACAATCAATTATATTGAAAATCCATTATACTGAAGGTTTATATCAGCATCACTTTGACTAGCATTTCAATGTGGACGGAATAATAATTAGATGGTCAAGCTTTTGCCCGGTGGCATAGCTAGTAGGGGTGCAAAATTGGCACCTTTCCAACAGCGCCACAACCCATTCATTTTGTTTGCATTTAAACATGTAGAAGTGTTTCCATGAGTACATAATGCATTTTACATATAAAATTTAAATAACGCATGTTTTTATTATGTTTGCCCATTTATGAACTTACTGCAAAACTTTTTGTTGTTTTAATTTTAAATACAAAATAACAATTATGCACTTCGTTTAAAGCTGTATCTTCTCGTGTTTTGACTTTAAACACAAAATTGAAACATATATAATCAATGTGTTAAAAATTGTTTGGCATGTGTCACGGTGCCTTTTTATGCTTGCTCCCCCTAACTTTAGAACCTGGCTACGCCCCGGCTTTCACCGCCTACGTTTTGCCAACCTCGGGTATAAGGTTATAAGTTATGGAAGCAATAATCCATAAAAATACGGGTCAAAGTACAGAAAAGTGCAGGTCTAGAAACACCCTCGATCTGACCATTCATTCACTCTAACACAACCCATTAATGTTGTCCGTTCAGCCTGCAGCACCAACCCTAATGATCCTGAAAAGTGCGGAAATGTTGTTGTTCTTGATGGCACTGCGACAGTTGTTGATGACCTCCGTTTTATACTTTCCCATCCGGAGTCGTCCGGCCTTCTGGATAATCTGGTTGACGGTTTTTAAGCTGGAGAGCAACTCGACGTGATTCTTGCAACGTACCTTGTACCCGTTGATCAGGTCTTTGTTCAGATTGTACAGCTGTTGATAGTGTCGTCTCATGCCTGAAAACAAAGCTTAACTGAACACAACGTGTCTCACTTAACTACAACCGTCACGTGACCTTATCCAGCGTAACTACATGCAGGTTAAACGGGTGAAACATGTGGTTATTTTACTATATACTACACGCATATAGTTTTAAACTAACATGTCATTCTTATCAAGAAATAGTTAACCGGACGGTTTAGTCTAATGGTAATGCGTCTGCTTTCCGTCTAGGAGGTTGTGAGTTCGAACCAGCGGCCGGGTCATATGAAAGATTTTAAAAATTGGACCTGCTGTTGCCCTGCCCGACACGTGGTATTTAGGGTAAAAGTGGGGTAATAATAGTCTTTGTTATGTAGTTGTAGGTTGTTATTTACAGTCTGTGATAATAGCTCTTGGAGCTAATGTTAATTCTTGACCCAAAAGCCGACTTTAAATAAAGATTATTATTATTATTATTATTATTATTATTATTATTATTGTATAACAGAATAGCAGCAGCAATCCATGTAAAATGACATAACTGAAGAGAAGATTAACGGTAAGAATTGTTACTATTACAACAGCATGGGTCTCAACGTGTCGTCAAGTGTGCACAAATGCATTTCTGTTAGGTTCAGTTAACCTTTGACCTTTTCACGATCATGTAAAATTACATAACTGAAGAGAAAATTAACGGTAAGAATTGTTACTATTACAACAGCACGGGTCTCAAAGTGTCGTCAAGTGTACACAAATGCATTTCTGTTAGGTTCAGTTAACCTTTGACCTTTTCACGATCATGTAAAATAACATAACTGAAGAGAAAATTAACGGTAAGAATTGTTACTATTACAACAGCACGGGTCTCAAAATGTCGTCAAGCGTACACAAATGCATTTCTGTTAGGTTCAGTTAACCTTTGACCTTTTCGCGATCATGTAAAATTACATAACTGAAGAGAAGATTAACGGTAAGAATTGTTACTATTACAACAGCACGGGTCTCAAAGTGTCGTCAAGTGTACACAAATGCATTTCTGTTAGGTTCAGTTAACCTTTGACCTTTTCACAATCATCATCAATTGCTGGAAGTGTGAAAAGGCTTATTAGTCAAAAGGAAAATTACCTTTCATGTCGTTCATGAGTCTAGAATCCTCCGCTCTGACCACCAAACTGCGGATGATGGCCGAATTATCCGCAATTTCAGCAGACAGCTTCTGTCTGACGGCATGAAATTCATCCACCTCCACGAGAACCGATCGAAGTTTTTCCATCTCTTTAGGGAAGCTGGCCACAACCTATCCGCACGAATGAAAGCAACGTGGATCGATGTGACGAAAACGTGACAGTACAGCTACGAAACTACACGGGCAATCAACGTTTAGTTTAGGAAAAAACTACCTATTCTTCCATCATTGGCAATGATAAAAATCGTTTGGCAATTACTACATATATATGTGCTTGCAAACCAAAACCGTCCATAAGTCGGTATAGTTAAAACTACGTTATGATGCTTCAAAGTAGAATGCACCAAAATTTTGGTCTTTTTAATTTATTATTAATTTATTTATTAATTTATTAATTAATTTTTCGTATTTTATAAAAACAAATGCTAAATATATTGGACTTTTATATTCTAGCATCAAATTATCAAGAAAATGTTCAAAAAATACTAAAAATTTAATTTTATAACCCCGTGCCCATTTTTCTCTGGCTAGAGACTAGTCTTGCAATTGCAAAAAACTCCTATTTTCAAACTCCGATTGTAACTCGAGGAAGCAGGCATTTTGTTTCCGGTTTTTTCTGCTAACAAGTCCAAATCTGCGTCAGGAAGAGCCATCTTCTGGATTTAAACATAACCTCAGTTTGTCTAGTAAAATCCATAGCAACCACACTTTCGTACGGTTGCTAAGTGTTTTGTAGAAACGCGACAAAAAACAATGCCTAACTTTAACAGTGATTTTCTCAAGATTATGTTTTTCACTGCACAGCGTGTACCTCAACTTCAGCGTGGATTATCTCAGCTTAGAAATAACACAGAATGATGAACTTGGTATCAAAATGATCCTCAAGAAATGGAGATTCAGGATATGTGAATAACTAGAAAACGTTAGTTGCCGGCTATCAGAGTCTGAAAATAGGAGTTTTTTACAATACAGTACAGTCCTAGTTTCTAGCCAGAAAAGTGTGTAAGGTAAAGAGCTATAAAATTCAATTTTCAGTATCTTTTGGACACTTTCTTGATAATTTGATGCTAGAATATAAGAGTCCAATATATTTAGAGTTGGTTTTTATAAAATACGAAAAAATTGACATTTGACCAAATTTTTGGTGCATTGTAATTTGAAACATCACAACGTAGTTTTAACTTTGCAGACTTATGGACGGTTTTGGTTTGCAAGCACACATATAAATGGAAAAAAGCTGCTAATGTAACAGCAAAAGCTTATGGTTGATACCAATTTCAGCTGCAAAAAGCCGATAAATGAAAAAGTGGTAAATGGCATCACCAGTCTAGAAAAAATTTATTACCTGCAAGTGTTGTATGTTCAAGAATGTGCACATTGCTTGTATAATCTCCCCGGCTAAATCCATGTCATCAGTATGAATGATCATTTTACCACCCATTTGATATTCGAAACCTAAACCTTCTTTATTGCGAATCGACACGAAATTAACGCGGAGTGTCCCGGAACTTTCCAGATCTTCGTTGAGAAGAAAGTTCTGGTTTATCCACATGATCACTCGTTGAACGCGCTCGTTGATTTGAAACGTGACCGACCCCGTACAGGTCAACTGCGTCGACGAGTCCAAGAGCGAGTAACTGGCAAATCGACACAACTGTCTGGTGAGTTCAAACACGTGGTATTGAGAAGAACTACGACTGCCGACGAACGCTTTGATGTGCAGATCTACTTGAGTGTCCTTCGACGGCAATAAGGGAACGATTACAGAGTTGGACAGTCGACCAGAGAACGGATGGACAACATGGCTCTCACCTTCAAAAATCCCCTCAGCAAATATGAGCACGGCTCGAATGATACAGTCATTCGATGTCGATATCGACAGTTGCACGTGAGGTTTGAGCAACGCCGGATCTATGACACCCTCCTCACTTACTCCCATCGACACGAGCAATGTGGTCTGCAGTTGTGTATTTGCCGGTATGATTCCCACGTCGGATCCATCTATCGCTAGCAGTCCGCTTGGACGTACGATAGCAGCAGCTTTGGCATTTTCTTCATAATTAGCAATCTCTAGAAGAAGATTCTGCCTTCGCTGACTGAGGTCACGTATCGTCTCTTGTTCTACGTTTAAATCCATCAAGTTCCCCTTCATCTCCGGAGCAGAAGGCAAATAACCCTTGACGTCACCCTCTACGGAGCAACAAATTAGCTGCGTGGATCCATCCATGCGGTAATCACCCTCCACTATTCCGGCTGCCGAACAGGTAAAATTATCTTTGAAAACGACTTCTCCCGTTCGATCACTTCTTGCATCCACTTTTCCGTTGTTCCAACCCGTGATGAGCTCTGGCACACCATCAGCATCTAAGTCAAATCCATGTATAGCGACAGCTTGGTTTTTCGACTTGATTCTCCAATTACGCGCCGATTTGTCATAAACTCCAACTGTACCGTTCGACAGAGCATACCCAAATCTGCTTCCCTGCAGCGTGCAAAGATCTGTGATGGCATCCGTTTCTGTCACTTCAGATATTAAAACTTCATTTTCAAAAACTCGCAAGTCAAAATCCTCTGAACCCACTAGCAACTGGTTCACTCCATTACCCGAATAGTCGCACAAAGCAAGGGAACAAATATTATCACCTGTGACCGTCCAATAAACGTCTTCACCTCGAAAATCATACCCTTGAATAGAACAATTGCCGCCAAGTATGGCTAACGGCATTTCCAAGTTACCCAAGTTACCAATGACTATAGAATTTACCCCATCCAAAACGTCTTTGTGAAAAATATCAGACTCGTTCTCCACATCATATGCCAAAACGTTAGATTGTGTGCCTACAATGAGAGTATCTTTTCCCGACTGATGACTTAATCGACCAGCTGCCAAAGCAGTAATACCCTGATTTATGTTTAGAAAAGAAAGATCGGCTGTAGCTTCACTATACGCTGCGCTGGAACGTTTTGTAACATGTGGATGATGTATTATTACTCTGCCGCCTATAGTTGCTGCAGCTAAGCTAGGATGCACACCATCATACTTTCCTAACGTCACCATACGCGGAAGAATCCGATGCTTTAGCTTAAGACTAAATACCGGCACTAACATTGTGTTGCAATTAAGACGCAATTAAATTTTACTAAAATATTTCGTAAAACATAAACAGTTTTTGAACACTAAAATGTTTAACATTATTTTGTCGGTAAAAAATGTTTACCATCACGACAGAACCAACGCAAAGGCGTGAATGATGATAAGAGTGTTGCGCAAACAAGATTTAAGGACTTCCCATGGTACTTTTACCAAACAAACCTCCCTTTGAGAACGTAATCACTGCAGGCATTAATTATTGGAAATTATCAAAAAAAAAACAATATAATAATTAAACATCCAAGATAATTATCACGTTAAGATATACGTATATAATTACTATTTACAGAAGAGTAGAACTAGTTATATCCGCTGCAGCTGTAAGAGAAATTTGGGATAAAAAAATTTCACTAATGGCAGCCAATTGACAAACCACTAGTCAATAGTTATCAGAGAAATTAATAATTTTTCACACAAAAAAGATGAAAATCTGGTGATTGGCGAAGCTTGACGATGTATTCATTATCAACACTTTACTAACACTGCCTTTTCTATCTTTCCGAATCACAACGCTGGCTACATTAAGAGTATATTTACTTTAACTTCACAAATGTTAGTGAAGTACATTAATACTAATATGCCTGTGTTGTCTTCATTCCACTAATCCTGTCTATTCCACTAATTAATTTATAATCATTCTTTTCTACTTTTTATAATAAAAAAGTTTTGATAAAAAAGTAAAATTTTTATGATAAATATTACGAAATGGTTATGCATTACGAAGTACTTATGCTACCAATCGTATTAATAAATGTCAAACAGAACAATATGCAAAAGACGTCTAAAATTTACTTTTATATACATTCACTAATGCCAAATTTTTATATCGCAACACAGCTCTAGACACAGTTTTACAATGTCAACAGTTTTACATTCAGGGGATGCCTTGCAACATAGTTCTTCAACCAGACTTTATGATAAGTAAAAAATAGGCACTAGTATGACTAAATATTTATCAATGATTCTTACCGAAACCACTAAATGTGGCGTCAATACACAAAAATGTTTTATATATCATTACGTAAAAATACTGAGAAGCCTCTCACTACTAATAGGTCAGTCCGAAGATAAGCACAAGAAATTGCTTCACTAAAGAACTGCAACAATAATTATCTCAGACGACATTACCTGATGGTATTAGGGCTGAAGAACAAATTCTTAAGCCGCAAAAAGTGAGCACACGTGGTCATTCAATTATAACAGCGTGAACAATTATTTAACCTCAGAGTATATGGCCATTTCTTGCTTGTTCATCCTTCAAAAATGTTTGAATATCTATTCGGTAGAATATGAGGTTAATTTCAAGTGTAATCGCTCGTTATTCGTTATGAAACATACGAAATAGACATGAAATTTCACGAAGTAAAAATAAATGACACAAAAAAAACAAAAAAAAAAGCATTTTTGTCTATACAGTCAAACCACGTTATATTGTAACGCCAGATCTGGGACACCACTAGACATGGCACTATAGCTTGGTTGGCGGTAATACAAGGTTCATTAAATATCAAAGCCATTCCAGTCTGTAACTTCTATTTTGTTTCCTAGTTAATTTTAATGTCATAAATAGTATAATATTATTTTACCTACAACAATGCTATACTGTACATTTTTTACTGCATTAACAAAATTAATGTAGGTGCATATCCACCGCGGCGCATTACAAAACGTTAAGGTAACACATTGTGGAGTTGCAATCTTGTGAAATACTGTTGTCTCCTGATAACAGAAATATGCCATCCAACCCGTGCTCCCAAAGTAACATTACTAGATGATTAACTATAAGTAGCTACCGCATATAACTTGACCTTGAGACAAGCAGCTTTTGCAGCTGTTAAATTCACATCAGTTCAGTACTGAAGCTTAGCTATGCAACTCTTGTAATGTTAAAATGCATGTTCCTTGCTCAAAACCTCGGTATTCATTTTCATACAGTCATTAGCAACAAGACGTAAATCTTAATTCAAACGCCATAACTGTTCAGATGTCATTGTTTGTACAATAGAATGGCTGTTCTTCAGCAAAAGTTCAACGTACTTCATCTTGGCTGCCGTCCTAACAGGGTAAATTTATTATGTACAATAGACTTTTGGCACGGCAGATACGTGCGCGCATGGTGGTAAATGAGGTTGGCGGTATTCCCTATATTTAATACATTATGGGAAACGGGACAGGCAATAGTTGGCATTTTGGCGGGTTGGTGTTATAACGGAGGCGGTATAACGAGGTTCGACTGTATACAATAACAGCAGTGACATGAACATAATTTGACTAAATCAACACGAAAATTGCATTATTAACAATTATATCCTTAATCATATAACTCTGAGCTAAATCTTACAGTAGTTTACAGCAATTATTACAAGATTTCTGTGCACTACGCATCATCAGTCGTTTTTGCACTTAATCATATAACTCTGAGCTAAATCTTACAGTAGTTTACAGCAGTTATTACATGATTTCTGTGGTGCACTACTCATCATCAGTCGTTTTTGCGCATTTCTCAGCTGTGCGCTTGTCACCATTCGTTTCTTCGGCAGCGCGTTTCACTCCGCCGCTTGGCGCATCCTCACTTTCATCGCTTTCCGAGTCGCTCTCATCGCTGTCACCAAACTTCGTCTTCTTGTTTTGTGCCTTGCCGGGCGAACCTCTTTTGCCACGATGGCGGTCACGATTCTGCCTTCCTCCGCGTGACCGTTGGCCATATTTGCCCCTCTGTTTCTTCTTCTGTCTGCTCTCGGCTTGAGCTTCGAATCGTTTCTTCCAGTAAGCGATTTCTTCCTCTCCTTCGAGAACTCTACATTCCAACATGGCTCCGTTCAATTCTACTTTGCCTTCGCCGGCCGCTCGTAATTTTGTCAGCACCTCAGCAGCGCTGACGTCGTCAACAAATCGAACCCAACCTTCCTCATCCCCTTTCGAGAAATCGATGAAACTCACTTTCCCGTAATCTTCCAGCAAATCTCTAATGGTTTCACGCGTGGTATCGGACGAAAAACCGGACATGTGAATCACAATACCCTTCTGCATCTTCTCCACCACCTGCTGCTTTTCAATCAGCTTTTTTTCCTGCTCAAGTTTCATGGTTATCTCAGCTTTCTTCTGAGCTCGTTCCACTTGTTTTTTTGTATAATAAGCGTCCTTGAATAATCGCAACAAGTCGCTTTCCAAATATTTCACATCCGGTTCGTTAACAAACTTATCAGCATCTTCTTTCTTCTCGAATGTCATAAACACTGAACCCTTGAACTTTTTTTCAATATTTCTACGCAACGTAATCTGTTCGGTTGGACCAAAATCACTCAAGAATGTTTGAACGTCTTCTAGTGTAGCATCTAGCGGAAAACCTTTGGCGTACACGCTTCTTGCTTTCAGACTGTCTCTCCACTCTTTTGTGTTTTCGGGTAACGGAATGTCGGGAGAGCGACGTATCTTGGTCTTGTCTTCGCTTACCACAACCAGCTGCTTGGGAGAGTTTGTCAGAGCTGAAACAATCACAGCCTTATCCTCCGTTAAAGCACGAAGCCTGTTGAACTTCAACATCACATCCAAGGAAACCTACAGAGAAAAAACTTTAAAGCTACAGAAGGAGTACATTTAAAAACTCACAGACAGCTATTATAAGACAAGTTAAGCGTGCAACAATCAATAAACTGCTACAAAATCAATGAGGGAAATCTTCACTTCTTGCAACAATAAGACTGTACAGTAAGTCCTCGCTTAACGACTCCCCGTTTAGCGACGTTTCGTTTTAACTATGCTGATCTATTTGACACCTTTTTTCAGTTAACGACGCACTGTTTCGTTTTAACGTCAATTTTTTTGCCTTACACAGAGAGAATTTTTATTTAGTCAACAACTTTTTTACTCAATTTGATGCCTTAAAGGACAAGAAAAGGCAAGTTAATGCAAGTCTCAGAAAATTTTCGTTAAAAAATTATAACTGTTAGAGGCAATCTTACGCGTTTATCATACTCACGTTAAAGGAATTTCCAATTTGTTTTCATTTTAAATACTCCCGCGAGACTGTCACGGCGGCACAATATTAGATGGCGTCACAGAACCACAGCACAAAGATTTATAGTACACGTGTTCAGAACTCACTGCGACTGTGTTCGATTGATGTCATGCCACGTGATCAGTCACGTGCTGGCTTTTCAATTGGCAGACTAAATGAAACATGTCAGCGCCAACATTTATTGCAGTGGTTGAAATATTTTACAAAATTTGAGTAAATGTGAAAAAGTACTTTATTCACTTAAGATTATATTTAGGTGATATAATTTTTATTGCTAATTTTCTGAGGCTTACTTTGGTTGGCCATTTTCTTGTCCATTAAAACAGTAGATATTGCATTATTCTGTTCTAAAAATGCACTAGTAACGTCAACACTGCAATCATGAAATAAGTACATACATTTTTGCTTCCCGACTGAGCACTAAATGGTAGCCATTTGTATCAAGAGAGACCAGGAAGCAAACTTTATGTGAAGGAATTTTGCCTGCAACCTGTTGTTATAACTGGCAGTCTAATGCATATTAAGTTTCTAGATAAAATTCCCAAGGTCGACCCAGTGCTTGGCTTTGACTCTGCTGCAGTGTTTCTTGGTCAACCGCTGCCTAGACTTAAACATCAACTAAAGAGAAGCTGCCAGCTAAGAAAGTAAGATGTATAGGTGGTTTTTCCAGCAAGCAGAAAGAAATTAATTAGTAGAAACATTGTTAAATGAACATTGTTTAACGTTGTTAAATGAAGTCAAGTAATACAATACAGCAAGTACTCGTTTAACGATGCTAATGCATTCCAGCAAAATGTGACGTCAAATAGTGTAAAAGAATTGGGGTACGTTTCAGAAGCAAAAATTAATGCTGCTTAAATCATATAAACTAAACGGTGTTGCTGCTGACACAAGCTCTGAGCGCAGTAAGACAGCAGGCAATTTATACAAGATTTCAAGACAATTTTTAATATTATGCCGGCAAAGGGTTTTCTTGTGCTTTATAAAATCCTAATGCAAGATTAAATTTCTCCTTCAACACGGGGCAGTAATCACTTTAACCCATTTAACAGCTAAGAGTAGGAATGCACAACATCAACACAGGACAGTAATCACTTTAACCCATTTAACAGCTAAGAGTAGGAATGCACAACATCAACACGGGACAGTAATCACTTTAACCCATTTAACAGCTAAGAGTAGGAATGCACAACATCAACACGGGACAGTAATCACTTTAACCCATTTAACAGCTAAGAGTAGGAATGCACAACATCAACACAGGACAGTAATCACTTTAACCCATTTAATAGCTAAGAGTAGGAATGCACAACATCAACACGGGACAGTAATCACTTTAACCCATTTAACAGCTAAGAGTAGGAATGCACAACATCAACACGGGACAGTAATCACTTTAACCCATTTAACAGCTAAGAGTAGGAATGCACAACATCAACACAGGACAGTAATCACTTTAACCCATTTAACAGCTAAGAGTAGGAATGCACAACATCAACACATGACAGTAATCACTTTAACCCATTTAACAGCTAAGAGTAGGAATGCACAACATCAACACATGACAGTAATCACTATAACCCATTTAACAGCTAAGAGTAGGAATGCACAACATCAACACAGGACAGTAATCACTTTAACCCATTTAACAGCTAAGAGTAGGAATGCACAACATCAACACAGGACAGTAATCACTTTAACCCATTTAATAGCTAAGAGTAGGAATGCACAACATCAACACGGGACAGTAATCACTTTAACCCATTTAACAGCTAAGAGTAGGAATGCACAACATCAACACAGGACAGTAATCACTTTAACCCATTTAACAGCTAAGAGTAGGAATGCACAACATCAACACGGGACAGTAATCACTTTAACCCATTTAACAGCTAAGAGTAGGAATGCACAACATCAACACATGACAGTAATCACTTTAACCCATTTAACAGCTAAGAGTAGGAATGCACAACATCAACACGGGACAGTAATCACTTTAACCCATTTAACAGCTAAGAGTAGGAATGCACAACATCAACACGGGACAGTAATCACTTTAACCCATTTAACAGCTAAGAGTAGGAATGCACAACATCAACATGACAGTAATCACTTTAACCCATTTAACAGCTAAGAGTAGGAATGCACAACATCAACACGGGACAGTAATCACTTTAACCCATTTAACAGCTAAGAGTAGGAATGCACAACATCAACACATGACAGTAATCACTTTAACCCATTTAACAGCTAAGAGTAGGAATGCACAACATACCCAACCACCATCAATCTTAATCTGTTCTTGCAGAAACTTATCTCTGCTGAGATTCATGTTGCCGAAATAATACTCAATTTGCGTTGCAACTTTCTCCTCCAGCTGTTTCATGTCGTCTGCGTCGTTTATATGTCCCTTGTCGACGGTAGCAACACTACTCTTCTCATTTTCACCTGCTTCCGCAATTCGTTTACAGTCCCCTGCATCATCAACATGTTTCACTGATTCTTCGGGAATATCAGCATGAGTACCCCGCGCATCTCCTGCGCCGGTGCTTTCACTAAAGTTTTTAGCCGATTCTCTTGCGCCCTTCTGACCACCTGGTGTGTCTCCAACCACTTTCTCTGATTGCTCGTCAACTTCAGTATTACTAATATCCTCAGACATGATTACTAAAGTACTAAACACCAAATAGAAGGTGAGTCACCTAGAACAACGAAAAGTTTTTTTTACTTTTTTTACCACAAACAAACAGTATGTTTAATTCGATCCATGAGGTGTAATTTTACATTCAGAGAATATGATATTTCGACATCCGTGACAGTTTACTTTAACGTTGAATAATTTTCCGAATCTGATAATATGATACCTTAAAAGAGAACAAAAACAATCGTGTACACATTATGATTAGTTGAAAGAAAAGTATGCTCTAAAATATTGACAACGACAATAGCATCAGTGTTTGTCTGTAACGTCAGTGTGCTGTAAAGCTTAGTTTCGTGACATCCGATGAGCGTCTTACAGCAAACGTGCTTCACGTGCAAGGAAGATGCCTACCACTGCACAAACTGTGTTTAGTTTGTAATGTAAGTGATAGCTGTATTTGCAGGGCACTTTATTTATGACTTTTCTTGCAAAATAGTCATAAATAGTCATAAATAAGATTTCAAATTTGTCATAAATAACGAAAGAAAAATAATCATTTCCCGATGAATGGAACAAAAAATTCAGTACAGAAAACTGTTTCCACCGTCTCTCTCTCTCTCTCTCTCCCACACACACAGGCAGTCCATAAGAAGCTTGCGCGTGACTGTTTGGTGGACTAACACAGTAACTGAGACTGTCTAACTGATGCGTTTATCTGTCATTAACTCGTCTAGAAGCAACCTAAATAATAAAAAGTAAATGAGCGCGTTACCGCGAAAAAATAAATAGGCACCGACAGAATCGTTGTCGTTCCATCGAAAATTTGAATTAAAGACAGCTTACCTATTTTAATGTCCTAAAGTTCTGCCGCCTCAAACCTACGCTCTGCACAATAACAGAAATCTACACTTCTAATTCTTTTCTTTGCACGTTCATTTCAGTGCCTTTCTCATCCTAGCGGCGTTAGGGGTGAGCATTCTCTACCAGAAAGCGAATTCGAATCGAACCGAATTTGTGACTTTCGAATTCGAATCGAACCGAACTTCGATGCTTACCCCTAAGCGGCGTAAGTCAATGGCTTGGGTGTAGGTTTTAGCTCGAGTTTGCCGCAAGCGTTTCCCGTGCCTTACTGCCTCATCCTCAAGAAATAAGAATAATGCCGTCTGCTAGAATTTGAGCATATTTTATCTTTGGGAGAATTTGTTGCTTCATTGTCATTAAAATTTAACTGTTTTTCTTGTTTAGTTATTTTGCTTAATGTAATTTTAATTAGAAAACATACGTGACGGTTCCCTAGAAAGATGTAATAGCCAATAGTATTTTCCAACATTAAATTTAAAATCGATATTTAAAAAATACATTATTTACTTGTACTAATTGTGGCTACGAATTGTGACTGTACGAATTAATTAATAGATTGATTTTTATGAGCAGTAATTTTATAGGTCATCCTAAACAAATTAAAACCGATACTATAATTATTATAAACACGATCACGGATTTCAGTCTGGAGGGATGCCTGCATGCAAAACAATACGAGAAACTTCAGGCCTTGGAATGATGAAAGTAGACATTTTTATTACATTTTAATGTAATGAAGAACGAAGAAAGGCAAAATACAAGATTCTGATTAAAAATATGTATTTCTTTTAGCTCAGGATGGCATTTTTGGTCAAAATTTGACACGTCATAAATAGTCATAAATAAAATCTGAAATTAGTATTAAATAAGCTATTTATGCAATTTATGACTAAAGTCATAAATAAAGTGCCCTGTGTATTTGGTTGCGATTAATTAACTTACCAAGGTAATTATTCGAATACTAGGAACAATTGATAACTTTCATAGGCAAGAAAATTCAAGATATTTTAGACAGTAAATTAAAATAAAATTGAGTCTAATCAATCGTCTCGTTTTCCTTTAATGCGCACGTGCCTTCAAGAAAGCATAAAACAACTGATAATATTAGACTATAGTTGCAGTCTTTGTAATACAACATACATACAGTTGTATTAAATAGCAGACATATCACCAAAAACAATTAAACTTCACTATCTGTACATAAAGATAATGTTTAAACGGGCTTGCGAGATGTAAAAGGACATGATATTTCGTCCTCTGTGACAGGAGCTATTTTAATGTTGAATAATGTTGCCAATCTGATAACATAAACATAACAAGAGTTTACAATGTCAACTGTGATTGGTCAACCGGGGAACAAATAGCAGCTTTCTATTGATCAGGCAAACACGGTCATTATCTACAACGGTACCATGTCAGTCACTCCCTCTTACAATACAGCCTGAACTACAGTAAAAAGGCCCAACACCTATCCTTTTCACACCTTCCCACCTAGCCCTAATAAGGTAGCACTTTTTTCTCGCGACGCAATCGTCACAGGGCCATTTCCAATGTTAAAAACTTCGCATATAAAAACTAAGGTACCAGCAACGTCAAACAAAGGTTGAATGTAATGCGAAGTAAAAGTACCTTACTTGTGCACATCCAAAAACACTAAAGTAAAACGATATATATAAGTAAAATATGTGTGGGTATTTGGCGAATATATGAAATCATGCAACACCACAATCATATATGACGGCGACCCCGCATAAGGAAAAGCTCGGAAGAAGAAGATATGAAATCATGCAACAAGTTTGCACGCGAATGTACACAGCCTGCAACTCAACTCACATAAAAAGCTATTATAAATTATCTAAACTAAAGCTTGCATTGCACCCAAAATTTACCGGTTTGACGATGTTGTGCCCACGCTTTTGTCGGCTGGCTTACGCAATAAGCGGCAACTTTGGACTCTTTCCAAAGCGAAAACTTGTCTTATATTTTACCAAACGTCGAAAATTTCTTGTGGGCACAACGAACAATACGTTGTGGGAAAATGTCTAACAAGTTATTACTTGCTTAATAATAAATTTGGTAGCCTATTGTTCCAACTGTAGTTTGTTGCTGCCCAAAATTTTGTTCAAATAGCATTAGAGCGCAAAAGATCCATGTTCAATTTTGCATAAAATTAATCTGGTGGTTAGCCATTTCCTGTGCAATATCAAGTTTGAAGATGTTGGCTGTTTTTAATCAAACATTCAGATAGTTTAACAGTCTGAGACAATAATTGCCAATATCCATAAAAATGCTTTATTTACCCAAGAAAACAGCATAGGGCATTAACTTTTAATGAACTTACTTGAAACGCATAGTGCCACAAAAAGTTCTTGACATAAAAATTTGACTATTACAAACATAAAGAATACCTTACCTTAGACCTTAGTCCTTCCTGCGCATTGATGCACATTGGGCAGACAGCATTTTCCACTGAGTTCTATCGGCGGCTTCGTTCTCTACGTTTTCCCAACGTATGTTGACAGCTCGAAGGTCTCGGCTTTGACCTAGCATCGTCATAACATGGGTCGAACTTTCTGCTTTGTGCCGATTTGTGTCAGTAGATTTGTTTCTGTCTGTTTCTGTAGCAATTGAGAACTTTTACAGGATAGGGGTGCTAACCCTAAGCCCAACCCTCCTCCTCTCTCAACCGGGCTTGGGACCGGCTATGGCGGAGTTAAACATAAAGAATACGTTTTAGTAAATCCATTTGCTGTTTTGCCGCCAGCTATTCATTGTAAGAATTAACGATATTAACAAAATAACGATATTATGTAAAATCTGACATTTCTCAATGTCAAGCAGGTGATCAGGTGCATCAACGAACTTATTCTCAAAAAGCAATTTTTTATGATCATGTATGTTGTCATTGTTGTGTAACATTTTAATAGTTTAATTACCATTAAAAGTACTTCTTGCATATAGACGTAAATAAATTACATAAATAAATAAATAAAGTCTCTTAATCGTACCTGATGAGTCCAACGAATAAATGGTTGAGTACATAACTATTACATTGATAAAAATCCGCTTTTCTATTCACATTCCCGATGCTAAGTTTCATTAGCTGATGGTTTTCCAAGTAGGGACTCTCACAGAAATCATTGTCAAATTTCCAGTAACCACATTTTAGCTGCTTTGGCGTGATGGATTTTACATATTACCATTTATCACTAGCTTCCACTGGCATTAGCAATATTCTCTACCAGAAATCGAATTCGAATCAAATCAAATTTGTGGCTTTCGAATTCAAATCAAACCGAATTCCAATATTTCGAATTGAGTTTAAAACTTTTCGAATAAGCTTTTGAACCCTCAGTAAAAGTGGTTTTCTAAAGGTCGTGCATACACCCTATTATTCGATTTTGTTCTGCAATATGAAAACACTAATAATTAGTTTAAAAATTACGTTTAGAAATTGTTACTAAATTGTGCTAATTGCATGATTTTTAACATGTTTTAATGACAAAAAAACATATGTGGTTGAAGTGCTGAATTATACGAATATGTAATTTCAGGTCCGAATCGAATTCGAACATATGATATTCCCCCCTTACTTGTCAGTGGACTTAAAATTACTTAGCAAGTATACAATTAGTAAACAAGGTTAGTTGGTGATTTCATCAATTCTTCTTAAGTGTTGGCTCCAAAAAAAATTTAAAAGTACATAAACACCTAAAGAAGTTTTAACAATCATTAATCAGTGCCATTTGTGAAGACACTGCCACTGTGTTTCATTTCAAAAGGTACACATAAATGTATTTTAAGGAAAATATACAAAGGCAATCCGGCTTTAATTGTTTTAATTGTTATAATATAACTGTATATATGTAATATATATATATATATATATATATGTGTGTGTGTGTGTGTGTGTGTATATATATGTAATGATATATATATATAATTTAATAAAGCAATGATTCTTAAAAAACAATTAATATTATTGTGAGAGTTATGTAGGAAAATGCAGTGAGTCATCAAAAATTTAATAAACAAAAATAAAAAGCTGGGTAGAATTTTATTGGTGCCCAAATGTCTGCTGCTGTAATGTCCCGATGCCCAAATGTCCCATGCTTAAATGTTTCCTGCACAAATGACCATGCCTAAATTTCATGATACATCATGTATCCTTTTTTGACAATCATAGTGCAAACAAACAAACAAATCCAACGACGACGAAAAAAATAATGAAACCAATAAGTGCTCAACCTATAACAGCAATAAATGTAACTGACAATGGTATCATAAGTTTTTCGAGCATTGAAGTCGAAACTGCTGCTCATGTGCCACAGATAAAATGTTACGTAAATACAAAAGATTTCTGATATTGTTCTATTGGTCTATCTCTGGTTCTGACAGGTGATAAGAAAATTTTTAGGCGTGTAATAAAAACATGCGAAAAAATACCTACAAAGTAAGCAATACGCCTAGTTTTATTCTCTTTATGTTTTAATGGTCTTTAGCTTTACGCTAATGATACGATATTTATCCTCAGGGTGACTAAATTTGCCGTTAATCATGATAATGTTTCGGGGTACTGGTCTCCGCGCAAGTTGAAAAATGTTTGGAATTGCAGTTTCTAGGTGTAGATATTCCACAGCTTAAATTTGCCAGTTGAAAAACAAGTCGTTCGTGGGTCTAATTAACTTGTTCTCTGCTGTGAATATTTGCAATCTATATTTAAATTTGATAAACTGAGTAGTAAAGAATGAAGGTGTAATCGCTTCTGTGGGAAAGCATGGCTGAATGGCCACGGTGTATTCTTAGCTGTGAAGTTGACCAGTGTCATGTTTGATTCCGATTCTTCTTTGTTTGCCATTCCGTCTCTGTAATCATTTATTAAGCTATATGTACATATGTTAATTTTACTAACCCCAAATAGACAAATAAATTAAATTGAATTGAATTGAAATTGAATTAAGCGTGACGTCTCCACATCAAAGCATATTGACAAAGTGTTCACACAGATGCTTTAATCAATACAAAGGAGCTTGTTTATCATGATAGGAAAATTTTCGCGCAAATCTGAAAACGAGTTCACAGTGATGTGATGCTAACAACGCGTATGACGTAGAATTGTAGATACTATTAAAATATCTGAACTATTAACAGACTTCTGGCTTACGTTACAATTTTCCAATTTTGCCAATGAGAAAATGAACATTTTTTTAGATAATGAGCCAAATCGTGTTAAGTTACATAATAATAATTGTACACTGTGATTAATTTAATAGGTCTGCTAGGAATTTGGCATAAAAATACAATTCCTAACATGTTTTTGCTTCCTAAGTTCATGTTTATTCTAGTTCTAATGTGTAAATTAACAGTTTTTTGAACAGAGCCGTTAATACCTCAGATTAACTTGATAAGAATTGAAATTTCAGCTTGGAGAGAGATACTCTTTGCAGTAGACTAGAATTGTTGTACTTGTACATTAGCAAAATTTGAAAAATGTGATGTAATAGCTTGTCTTGCAGCCTGATACCATCGACCGATTATGTTTTATCATCTTCCAATATATTGCATTACGATTCAATGTATTGAATGAAAGTGTAGTGTTTCCATCGGGTACTCGAGTAATTACCCGCATTGTTCATTACCCGAGCCCAATATTTCTACCCGCTTCCAACAATGAAAATGCAGACTTTATTTGCAATATTTCATCATTGTTAGAAAATTTAAAATTGAAACGTCACCTTCTGCACTTCTCCTGGGCACTTCCACCAGCAGATATTAACTACTGCTTTGGCAGTGTGTCAAGCTAACAGCCAATAGTGTTACATTTAACCTGCACACAAAAAAGGACATTATAGATTATTTTTTCCTCTAATCCCTATGTCAGTAGAGCTCAGTGGGGGACCTATCTGCATTTTCCTAGTTTATCCCACAGGGAATGGTCCTGAAGTCAATTTTAGCTCTTAACATCTACTCTCTAACGTTGTTGCTAATCTTTTTCCATTTGTCTAAAACGTTTGTTTAAAATACTTGTTTTCTTCATCTTAAAAGCTAGAAATTATTACACATAACAATTTAGAAATGTCTAAGTATGTGTGTTTCAAAAGCAGCGTTTAAATTTATCTTGAAGCTGGTAACCAATTGTTGGGCAAGCAGCTAAAAATTCTAACATATGTGGTTGTGAAAATCAATAATAATATAATTTTCAAATAACTTTTATGCAAAATTTAGAACAATCAATATATCTTTGAATTTTTTTATGTGTTTGTCTGCCTGTATACATACAATAATATGTTGCGAATGTCCCAATTAAGCATAAAAATCAAATCATATAACTTCTTCTGTTTCCTAGACGATGAGTTGACTTACCTGCTAAACAAAAGTACAATGAGTAAAACAGATACGGCCCGAGATAGGGGCTTGAAGACTCCGAACAAGCCTCACGTCAACAGACCACCGGCTGGTTCTACCGGGGTGCTGATGGTCGGACCAAACTTCCGCGTAGGAAAAAAGATCGGTTGTGGTAACTTTGGTGAATTGCGATTAGGTACGCTGCGGCTGATTCATTTTATTTTTTTATTCATTTTAATACGTCTATGAACATAAAGCAAGAGGCTTATATGCCCATTAAAAACATCAGAAAATATGTTAACTGTGTGTAGAGAGTAAAATTACAAGTACAGAATATGTGGTACATGATTAGTACAACGTGCAAATAAATAAAAAGTGCAGGTAAAAAAATGAAACTAGATTAGTGCGGTACAATCGCTTAATTATAGTAAAAAAATTACATCTTGCATTTTTGGGCTGAATTCTAGTGATTTTTTTAATACGTGTATTACGATTTTAACCATATCTGTAGTAGTCAAATGTGTTTACGTGTTAGGATTTACGTACGTAAAATACATTTGTCAATTTTAATGTTAGTGCATTTTAAATACCCAATAAATTAATTAAAATTAATAGCCAATTAATCATAGAAATTATTTTTTATTGCACGATTTTTACTTTTTAGTCTATTGTCTGAATTATTATCTCTTTAGAGTTTTTGCCCTGAATATTTTCAATAATCTGTTGTTTTATTTTATAGGAAAGAATCTCTATAACAATGAGCACGTGGCTATAAAATTGGTGAGTATTTAGAGCTCGTTTTAATGCTCTTGTTAATCATTTGTAAATTTAATTTACTGTCAACGCAGTGGTGTAGGTAGAGGAAAGCAGGAGTGGTCTGCCCCGGGATAATTACATATTGAATAGGCAACATGCATGAAGATATGGACGCAACAAGTCAAAGCTTGATGCTCGAAGACACAAGCAGTCATTACATTCATTTAAACTAAAGATCGAGTCTTCTGGAAAGCGGGGATGTTACCAAAACTGAATTTACAAACCAAAATTTATGAAACATAAGAAACTGCACCGAAACATTTTTGCAAAACCAACGGAAAAAAGTAAATTTTTTTGTTTGTTTGCTTCTGTTTGCTCTCTGATACAAAATTACTGATAACAAAATACTTAATACAAAAAGGACAAGGAAGTTTGATGGATTGGCTTGCCTTAGAAAATGTGTTACAATGTTTTTGGATTTCAGTATCCTTAATGATTAACATTTAAAGATCATAATTCTTCAATAAAAATAAGCAAATTTTATTTTGTTGCCTATATTTCGTTAATTATAAAATTAAAAACAATTTTGCTCAAATAAATTCAAACATGGTTTGATATTTCGGTTGATTGGGCTTGGTGACCGTAACAGTGGTCAGTCCCGAAGGCACGCTGCCTTGGCGGTAAAAGCACGTCACAAAATGTTATGCAAACAAAATTTTCGCTTCGTTTTAACTAGTTTAACCAAGAGTTTTTCGGCGGTTTTTAACATCTAAGAGAAAAGAAAAGGTAAATTGGATACATACTAGTAAAACCTCAGAAAAATGCTACAGAAAATCATCCGAAATTTCGGCTACGAAACTTAATATATTTTGCGGAAACCGAAACTTAACCAAAAGTGCAATTATCGGCAAACCGAACTGAAAATTTCATTTCGGCAACATCCCTGCTTATATTCTAAAATACTGAAAAAAGTTCTTATTTCTGGTTCCAGTTGTTACATGAGAAATTTATGAATTTAGTTCTTATTTTGTCTAAACAGTGTCTATTTTGTCTAAAAATTTTCTACGAAAATTTTTCTCATTTACTAAAATGGACAAATGTGTTCAAGGCAATGAACAATGGTGTCAGCATATGTTTGTAATATTCACAACATTTCTTTTCTCTGTAAGACATTGTTTCCTAAAGACTATTGCAGGTTTTTAAGTGAAATCCAGTTATACTCCAGAAATCCAATTATGTAATTTATCATTCACCATTCAGTACAAACTGGGTCCATCGTGGGTAGAATGAGAAATACGGGACACTCTTAAAATACATATATAGATAGAGAGAGAGAGAGAGAGAGAAATTTATACATGTCTACACACCCAGACCAATATGTTTTAGAGACATGAGTTAAAAACATTAAGTAAGGATTTTAATGTGTTATGAGGAAAACGAAAAGTAAAATCATTCGAAAATTATTTAATATAAGCTAAAAAAATTCTGTAAAAGTGAAGTCATTTGAAAATATTCATTTAATACTGACAACAGAGAATTATGATTGTTATTTCCTCGCTACATTTGACTTATTTTCATCAAGAGAATCCGAGAAAAGAAAGTCTAATTACTTAGAAAGTTAAAACTAAGAACCGTAAGAACGTAGTAAAAATATATTTTTATTACGAAATTTGAAAATGAACCGAACACGGGACATTTGGGTGTCCCTGAAAGGTCAGTTCGAGACGGGATAAAATTATCAAATATGGGACATGTTCCGTATATAAGGGACGTCTGGCAACCCCAATCATGGGTCCATTCTTACTGTGTCGATCAGAGCAAGTTTAAAACATAGTCAGCAACTTGTTTCCACATTTCAATTCTTTTGACTGTTTTGAATATTATTACGAAAGTTACTAGCTTACCGTCAAATATTATCACCTCGGTTATTTTGCTTGTATGGTACGCACACATCTCGGTTTGCCGGACCTCGCTTTTACGGATCGGACAAGATCTATACCGTTAAAAAGTCTCGCATACTATGGGACACAGTACATTGTTTCGCAAGCTGACCGCTAGCTGGCGAGCCATCACTTTACTTACATCAATACATCAGGGTAACCACATGCATGTCTGTATATATAAAAATATAGAGTCAATTATGCGAAGTTATTTGAGTCAGTTGAAGACAGTTTTTATATACTTTTGCATAAGAGCGGCCCGTACTAGACGTTTTTGAGACAATTAGACGATTGATTCTACATTACCATGAGTCTAATACACGGTGCCTACTGTATTAGCTTAGCATGGGAAAATACGAACAATCTGCAAATTTGGATTAACGTCTCCCCGCTTTTATCCGGCAAACCGAGATATGAGTGTATAGTGAATTGCAACATTAATAGTGATTTTACTGTTAACTTTAGGAACCAATGAAATCACGTGCTCCTCAGCTGCACTTGGAATATAGATTTTACAAAATGTTGGGCCAACACGGTAAGTTTATGTTAAAGGAAAATCAGACGACTGTGTAGACATTAGTTCAAAATAAAGAATGCTCCAAATTACTGAAAACTACAATAGCTTTTTTTAAACTTAGGCTTAGGTTAAATAATAATTACCTCGGATGGTTAAATTTTGTTAAACCTTCACAGCTACACTCAGCTCAGCGAATACTAAGACTGGCAATGGTGCCTTTTTGTCACATTCGCATGGCCGACAGATAGGTGCAGTACCTTGATAAACGTGATCACAAACAACAGTTTTCATACGAGACGTGACATCACATCGGCATCTTATAGCAATCTTTGCTTACTTTGTCCTGCAAGTCTCCATTGAAACATAAGCATTGTCGGAAGTGGTGCTGACAAGCCACTGGCGTAGCAGTGTCTAGTTTTTTG
>JAQGDQ010000789.1:0-95480 GCA_030141605.1 Tubiluchus corallicola
ATTAGCCGTTTTCCCTCATCACAGAACCTTTCACAAATTAGTTATTATTAATTCTGTATTTAATCTATCACGTACTGTTCATAAATTTTGATGTCCTAGTTCCTATTCTATTCTTTAAATTAGAGCCAAACTTACCGCCGCCATACACGCCACCACTCATTTTTGGAAATCTAGAGTAAGAACAAAGGATAAAACACGAGTTCGTAAACGTCACAGAATGTGAACTACTTTTTTTACAAATTTTAACAACTTCTTTGTACTTAAAAAGGCAAAAGCCGACGCTAGAAGTACGGCAAACCTTTAGCGATAAACATCTATTTGTTTATGGCTGTGCTTAAATGGTTTCGGCTCTTGCTTACGTTTGTGTCTCGAAACACGACAGCAGGTTTTTTATTTAATGACGAGGTTTCGACATTCTTAGCAAGATTAACGTTGATTCTGTCTCGTTAATACGCGTAAATTTAATAGGTAATGTATCCGTCATAATACTTAGTTACCGATCAGCGGTTCACTAACTCCACTTCACCTTTTCCAAGGTGAGCACTACCTATTGAGTGTGCAAGAGCAGATTATTTTCTTCTGACATCGTTATATGTTCATTTCTGGTTCTGCATACGAGAGTCACCCTTCCCTTCATTACATTTCGTTATAACAGCTTCATGTTTTATGATTCCATAATCACTTTGTGCACCCTCCTGATGTAATAGCCGTGTCAGAAACACAGCTTAATCATCAAACTCCATTTTTATGCAATATTCAAGATTACAACTTTATATCAAAAATTTCCAAACGAAAGCAGGATGTGTTGCAATGTATATTAGAAAAAATTTGGACTTTACGGTTACTCAAGAATTTTCTATAAATTGTAAAAAAGTTAATAGGAATGTCTTGCCAAATATAACCAGTACAATTCAATGCAAAGATTTTTGGGTAAACATCAAAACAACGAATAAACAAGCACCAATCTTAGTAGGTACAATATGTAAACATCCATATCACTCTGTTACGCATTTTCATAAAGAAATGGAACTCATTCTTACAAAAATAAACTCTACTGGACATTCTGCTTTTATCTGCGGAGACATAAATATAAATTTTTTGCAACATTATGAAAAACATTGTATTTCTGACTACTTAAATATGATTATCTCTTCTAGATTTACCCCAATTATTACACATCCAACAAGAATAACGCACCATTCGTAAACACTCATCGATCACATATACACTAATTGCTTGCAACGCACATTAATATCAGGAGTGTTAATAGCAGATGTGGCAGATCAGTTTCCTATTTTTATGATCTCTAAGTCTTCTGCCAACTTCCAAAAAAACAATTCTAAAAAACTCAAAAGGGACACCAACAATTTTAACAAGCAAACTTTTTTAGCCGAACTGCATGAGTTACTTATAACTAGAATCGCTCCTCCAATAACAGATATCGATGATGTTTTTAGCATATTTTACGACATATTCACTACTACACTTAATAAACATGCACCCATTCATATCTTCTCACATAGAAAATTAAAACTTTGCCAGAAACCATGGATCACACCAGGTATACTTAAATCAATATGCACAAGAAGCAAGATGTATTCCACACATAAAATATCGAGTAGTCTGTACAAACGAAACAAGTATAAAACATACTCAAACCATTTAAATCAAATTAAAAATCAATCGAAGAAAGACTATTATACAAAATTATTAGCAACCAACAGCTCAAACATTAGACAGACATGGAAAATTATTAACAACATTGTCAAAATGAGAAATAAAGCCTATATTATGCCTACAGGAGCTACAAATAATAGACAGACTGAAACTAACCTTGTTAACACAGCTAATGCTTTTAATAATTTCTCTCAATCTGTTGGGAACAATATGTGCGAAAATTTTCCACCTGCTGCTCAACCTTTCTACTCATATCTCAAAGGCGAAAATAGACAAACTATTTTTCTTAATCCAATAGAGAATTGTGAAACCAAAAAACATATTATGAAATTAAAAAATAACAAATCCCCTGGGCATGAAAATGTGCAAACCATGTTTTATAAACATGCAGTTGATATATCACCTGTATTAAGACTATGTTTAACTGTGCTATTTCAGATATACTAAAGAGTGCAAAAATTGTTCCCATATTTAAGTCTGATGATACTAATGATCCCTCTAATTATTGACCAATTTCTATACTCTCTTCAATAACAAAAATCTTTGAAAATATAATTTTTGATAGACTAAATAATTTTTTTATTAATACAAAGGTTATATCAATTTGGATTTAGGAAAATTTATTCCACAGAGTTAGCTACTGCCGAATTTATTGAAAACATGCTGAACAACATTGATAACAAACTCTATACGTTATATTCCTTAAAAAAGCAAAATTTAATCATAAATATAGCAAATATATTCAAGCAGGCAAGCAAGCATGTTTCCAATCGGACAATTTCGGGCGACCAACCACAATGGACCAAGGTTTAAAGCTAGCCAAAAGCAAATCCAATAAAGCACAAAGAGCGTGTTTTTTTTATTTTTGGAAATAGCATAGTAAACCCATGTAATGTATTACCAGCACTCAAATGGCTTTGGTTCACACACATGCACGCACACACACACACACACACACACATACATACATAAGTACTTACGTACATACTTATACACACACATATGCATATATGTGTGTAAAGGATAACCTTACAAAAAGATTTATCATAAAAAAGTTTTTTTGTAGTGGAGGTAATAAGTTTCAGTAATCTAGAGTAGAGAAGAGAACATAAAGGTGCAAAATAGCAATTGAGTTAAGTTTGGGAGTCAGACCTATTAATAGTTGCTAATCAGGTGATTACAAAATTGTTTGACTGCAGTTTTACATGAAGTAGTGGATATAAAAAGTTGATCTAAATTATTCCAGAATTTAGTGCCAAGGTGATGCAATGTATTTAAGCTATTTATGGTGTTAAATCTGGGCTGAAAGTAATTGCCCCTACGAAATGCTCTGGTGTTGTACGAATGTATGTTTCTAGTTTGAGTAAAATAATTTGCAAATAGTTCGGGGAGAGCATTATTAGTAAATTTATGCATAAATTTAAGTAACTAGAGATTATATATATGTCTTGTACTTTTAATAGGTTTAACTGAGCATAGGAAGGCGTTGCATGATCACGCCGGTTTGAGAAATAAATAAATTTAACAGTTTTATTTTGGGCTATAATTAATGGTTGCAGGCTATTATTTTTTGCGCTCCCCCAACATAGAATACAGTAAAGCAAACAGGGATGTATAAGAGAATAGTATACAAGGTTTTTGTATCATCAAGGTTTTTGCATCTATGTAGTACATAAGTTTACTTAATATACTGGAGTTTTTATTGACTTTATATGCAATGGTTTTTACATGTGTATTCCATTTCATGTCAACGTCTAAATGTAGTCCAAGTTATTTGATGCAGGTTGTTTGATAAAGGACATTATTGTTTATTTTGATTGTAATAGGTAGAACAGGTTTCTTAGTAATCAACATGTACTTAGTCTTGTTATAATTTACTGTTAGTTTACTAGCTATCATCCAATTGTTAATTTTGATTAGTTCTTCATTAGTTCTAGTTTCAAGAGTGAGAAGATTGGTGTCAGATATGAATAGGTTAGTATCATCTGCAAACATACGCATATTGACGCTAGATGTCATAGGAAGGTTATTTATATAAATAAGAAATATTAATGGGTCCAATGTTAACCCCTGGGGAACTCCACAGGTGACGTGTGCTGGATCTGCAGAGGTATTATTAATGACGGTGAATTGTTGATGATTAGATAAGTAAGATGTTAGTAGGTCAAGTGCAGTGCCTCTGACGCCATAATGTTGTAATTTGTAAAGAAGTATATTGTGCTGCACAGTATCAAATGCTTTAGATAAGTCAAGGAATATAACGTATAGAGTTTGTTATCAAGGTTGTTTAGCATGTTTTCACTAAATTCGGCAGTAGCTAACTCTGTGGAGTAAATTTTCCTAAATCCAAATTGATATAACCTTTGTATTAATAAAAAAATTATTTAGTCTATCAAAAATTATATTTTCAAAGATTTTTGTTATTGAAGAGAGTATAGAAATTGGTCAATAATTAGAGGGATCATTAGTATCATCAGACTTAAATATGGGAACAATTTTTGCACTCTTTAGTATATCTGAAATAGCACAGTTAAACATAGTCTTAATACAGGTGATATATCAACTGCATGTTTATAAAACATGGTTTGCACATTTTCATGCCCAGGGGATTTGTTATTTTTTAATTTCATAATATGTTTTTTGGTTTCACAATTCTCTATTGGATTAAGAAAAATAGTTTGTCTATTTTCGCCTTTGAGATATGAGTAGAAAGGTTGAGCAGCAGGTGGAAAATTTTCGCACATATTGTTCCCAACAGATTGAGAGAAATTATTAAAAGCATTAGCTGTGTTAACAAGGTTAGTTTCAGTCTGTCTATTATTTGTAGCTCCTGTAGGCATAATATAGGCTTTATTTCTCATTTTGACAATGTTGTTAATAATTTTCCATGTCTGTCTAATGTTTGAGCTGTTGGTTGCTAATAATTTTGTATAATAGTCTTTCTTCGATTGATTTTTAATTTGATTTAAATGGTTTGAGTATGTTTTATACTTGTTCCGTTTGTACAGACTACTCGATATTTTATGTGTGGAATACATCTTGCTTCTTGTGCATATTGATTTAAGTATACCTGGTGTGATCCATGGTTTCTGGCAAAGTTTTAATTTTCTATGTGAGAAGATATGAATGGGTGCATGTTTATTAAGTGTAGTAGTGAATATGTCGTAAAATATGCTAAAAACATCATCGATATCTGTTATTGGAGGAGCGATTCTAGTTATAAGTAACTCATGCAGTTCGGCTAAAAAAGTTTGCTTGTTAAAATTGTTGGTGTCCCTTTTGAGTTTTTTAGAATTGTTTTTTTGGAAGTTGGCAGAAGACTTAGAGATCATAAAAATAGGAAACTGATCTGCCACATCTGCTATTAACACTCCTGATATTAATGTGCGTTGCAAGCAATTAGTGTATATGTGATCGATGAGTGTTTGCGAATGGTGCGTTATTCTTGTTGGATGTGTAATAATTGGGGTAAATCTAGAAGAGATAATCATATTTAAGTAGTCAGAAATACAATGTTTTTCATAATGTTGGAAAAAATGTATATTTATGTCTCCGCAGATAAAAGCAGAATGTCCAGTAGAGTTTATTTTTGTAAGAATGAGTTCCATTTCTTTATGAAAATGCGTAACAGAGTGATATGGATGTTTACATATTGTACCTACTAAGATTGGTGCTTGTTTATTCGTTGTTTTGATGTTTACCCAAAAATCTTTGCATTGAATTGTACTGGTTATATTTGGCAAGACATTCCTATTAACTTTTTTACAATTTATAGAAAATTCTTGAGTAACCATAAAGTCCAAATTTTTTCTAATATACATTGCAACACATCCTGCTTTCGTTTGGAAATTTTTGATATAAAGTTGTAATCTTGAATATTGCATAAAAATGGAGTTTGATGATTAAGCTGTGTTTCTGACACGGCTATTACATCAGGAGGGTGCACAAAGTGATTATGGAATCATAAAACATGGAGCTGTTATAACGAAATGTAATGAAGGGAAGGGTGACTCTCGTATGCAGAACCAGAAATGAACATATAACGATGTCAGAAGAAAATAATCTGCTCTTGCACACTCAATAGGTAGTGCTCACCTTGGAAAAGGTGAAGTGGAGTCAGTGAACCGCTGATCGGTAACTAAGTATTACCACGGATACATTACCTATTAAATTTACGAGTATTAACGAGACAGAATCAACGTTAATCTTGCTAAGAATGTCGAAACCTCGTCATTAAATAAAAAAGCTGCTGTCGTGTTTCGAGACACAAACGTAAGCAAGAGCCGAAACCATTTAAGCACAGCCATAAACAAATAGATGTTTATCGCTAAAGGTTTGCCGTACTTCTAGCGTCGGCTTTTGCCTTTTTAAGTACAAAGAAGTTGTTAAAATTTGTAAAAAAAGTAGTTCACATTCTGTGACGTTTACGAACTCGTGTTTTATCCTTTGTTCTTACTCTAGATTTCCAAAAATGAGTGGTGGCGTGTATGGCGGCGGTAAGTTTGGCTCTAATTTAAAGAATAGAATAGGAACTAGGACATCAAAATTTATGAACAGTACGTGATAGATTAAATACAGAATTAATAATAACTAATTTGTGAAAGGTTCTGTGATGAGGGAAAACGGCTAATGCTTTATAGTATTTTTACTATTACGTATTAAGCTTAAACTAAAACAACAAGTAATAATACTATATTAGATTAATAATAAATAATATGATAACCATGATTATTATATATATTTGTATTAACCCTTATCGCTTGGCCAAGTGAACAAATTACCCTATTAGAGATGATGCTTAAATGGATGCCATTGGTAATTTGTTTCACGGGTTGATGGTGTGGCCGGCAAAAAGTGGGATCGAATATTGGTTCATGAAAAAAGAACAATGATGCTGATCCTTGGCACCTCTTTCTCAATTAAAGAGACAGTTTTTGCCCTCATACTGGCATTAAAGGCTCTATGATATTTCATTTTATGCACTTCCTTTGTAAAAAAAGGTCCAACATGGAATGCAGTGCAAGCAATGCTTAATAATAATTAAACCTACTTCAACTGCTTAGCAGACTGTTAAATGCAGGCATAGTATTTGTACTATTTACTTTAATCTGCACTTTGTTTAGATGAAGTGGGTGCTGTTGTGTTCGACATTGGTTCACACACAATTCGAGCAGGATATGCTGGGGAAGATACACCAAAGGTAAATTTTTCTTGAAAAATTCACTGTCACAAGTATCAGTTTTCTTATGTTTGTGATTTGAATATTTATATTTGAAAAGCTAGTTTGAATTGTGCTTTAATGATCTTAATTTTGACGTAGAAAGATTTTTTAATTGAAACTTATTTAAGTATGTGTACTTTTTCTTGAATTTCATTGATTGTCATGGTATGTTAAAAAATACAAATGTCTTGATTGTCACTGTTGTAAGTAAGTGTTTAAACTTGATGATGTATTCAATTTGAGTTGTATCTGAGCTATTATCATTTCCACTTGTATATCCATAATTGCTAAACAAGCTTGGAGGAAATCTATTATACTGTTGTGTTCTTTAACTCCTTGAAGTACATTTTATATATGCCAATATAAATATTGTTCTATAAATGTCTTAGTATTCTTCATTATCTACAGGCAGATATACCGACTGTTGTTGGAATTGTTGAAGAACAGGCAGATGTTTCTATGGAAACAGACTCTATGGAGAAGATGGAACCACCAGCCCCACAGAAGAAGTATTTTATAGACACAAATAATTTACGAGTGCCAAGGAAAGGAATGGAGCTGAGCTCGTTTCTCAAAGACGGAATGAGTGAGTCGTACATAATATGCTAGAGAGTTTTCTGTTATTTTGTGATGTTCTACTTTGTCAGAGATGAAAAATGTTATTAACTGATAATGTTTATATACATGTATCTGGTAAATTGATAATTTTGAAAGTATTGATTCAATCTATGGAATTATTTTTTAGCTTTACTCTTTATAATTACAAAATTTTATATGTCATATGTGTGTTAGCAAACCAAAACTGTCCATAAGTCATTATACTTAGAACTATGCATGATGCTTCGTTGTAGAATGGTCAAACGGTTTTTTTTTCTAAGAACAACCGCTAAATAGATTGGACTTTATATTCTAGCATCAAATTAGCAAGAAAATGTTCAAAGAATACTAAAAATTGAATTTCATAACCCTGTACCTACTTCTCTGGCTAGAAACTAGTACTTCAGTTGTAAAGTCTGATAGTAACTCGTGGAAGCAGTTATTTTGCTTGGGGTCTTTTTCTGCTGCCTAGCACAGGTCTTCATCAGGAAGAGCTATCTACTAGATTTAAGCACAACATCAATGTGATCTTGCAAAGTCCGTAGCAACCAACATTTGTAGGGTTGCTATGTGTTGTAGGAATGTGACAAAAACGATGGCAAACTTTAACATCTGTTTTCTCAAAGTTTTCCAGCGTACAGCATTAACTTCAGCTACAATGTAGATTATCTTAGGTTACAAATAGCATAGAGCGATTAGCATAGTATCAAAATGATCCTCATGAAATGGCAATTCAGGACGTGTGAATAATTGCCGACTTATGTACGATTTTCCTATGCAAGCACATATAGTTACGGCATAAGTTTTTGATTATATGCAATTATGATTACATTTTGACATGGTATATGAATTTTCCATTAATGTAAGTATTTAACAGCTATGTTGAACATTTTTGTTACCCTTGTTTTGAGATGCTTACGTTGCAACTACTGAAAAATTTGCACATAGTACTTGTGCTACTGTTGGCCTGAGGCATTGAGATACTTAAGCATAATATAATTAGTCGCTGTTCTGAACTATGCCTACTTTAAGTACTCTAAGGCACTGAGATACTGAGGCCTAATATAATGAGCAATTGTTCTGAACAATGCTATATATATATATATATATTGCAAAAGTCCAAATATTGCTGAGATAAAAAAGTATCATATGTAGACATCATAAGTATCATTGTTTGACAATTTCTTGAATGTTTAAAAATCGAATACACCTGACAGCATGAATCTATGTTTGAAATATGGCCAAGCCTAAACTATAATAATAATTATTGTATTATCATTATTGTTATTATTAGATTTGATTGTTATTTTCAACTATGCCATAATATTGCTTTCTAAAAAATGCTAAATACTGTGATTTCAGTAAAGGCAATTATTGAGATAGGACAACAGCTAATATCCCAAACATTGCTGCAAAAATTTGCTATTTTCAAAAAATTGTTTCGAAGCCTTTTGTAAAGCTGAAAGTTAAAGTAAACCTAAGTATCTGATAATCAGCATACAGATTTACTATTCATTTGTCATAATTTAACCATTCTCTTTTTTTTTTGTTTAGTTGAAGACTGGGACACATTTGAGGAAGTCATGAACTTCCTTTACAAGAAGCACATTAAATCCGAATCAAATTTACATCCCGTCATGATGTCGGAGGCTTCATGGAACACAAAAGCAAAACGAGAACGACTGACGGAGCTGTTATTTGAACAGTACAGCGTACCAGCTTTTTTTCTGTGCAAAAACGCCGTACTTACAGCGTATCTACGAATTCTGATATTCACAACTTTTTTGTTTTAACTTTAATAGCTTAAGTAAGAAGGTGCTGTGCAGTATCTGATAACTCGAGTTGCTGACAACTAATCTGTGAATACTGGGACAATGTGATCAAATCACTGCCCTTGTAGTTCTTTCTGTGCTCTCTAAAAATGCCAGGTAAAATCAATCTAAACCCTCACTTATAATATAAGCTTTTACAACCTAAAATCCTACTCTCCTTACATTTATATTCAATAATATTCAATTTATTTTATTGTAAACTTACTTTCTTTTGATTTTTATCACTTTGTTGTTAGCGATATTAAATTTGTAGAACTGCCATTTTTCATTGCACGAGACAAATGACATAATGAGGGATTAGACCTTTAAGATACTACACTACAATTGGAAGGTTTACATATGAATGCAAGTCATGAACAATAGAGCTGTTATGTACAATTTGCAACTGCTAGAAAGTTTTTTTCATTTTTTTCTTGAAGTAGGTGAGGTTGTAATTAACAGTAAAGGCAAGTTTCTGTTAGAGAATTTCACAGATAATAGACCAGAGGAAAACTGGATTTATAAGCAGCTGTTCTGTATCTGGGAATATCCACCATAAAGCATAAGAATGCAGCTCAAAAACGAGTATGCGGATCAAGCTGTCGGCATTTGAGAACAAATGGAGTAATGAAAAATTATAGTATTTTTTATAATAAAATGTTTTTTAAAAAAGTATGTTGGCATGCAAGATTGTCTACAAATGACACCTACATATAGCTGTTTAAGTGATTTATTGCTGCATTACTTCAACACAACTTAAGTGTATGCCCCAATATTTGTTAAATGGTTGTATGATTGAATCTTTTTTGTCATTCTGAAACAACTACGTCCTTAATTCGTGAAAATAGCTTTGCAAATGGTCGTTCCACTGGGCTCGTTCTTGACAGCGGTTCCACTCACACTTCTGCCGTACCGGTGCATGATGGATATGTACTTACTCAAGGTACTATTTCTTAATTTTTTCAATTCGAACATAATAAATACTAAACTTCAGTTAAGCTAGTTATGTTACGTGAGATAAGTTAACTTCTTGTACTACCTTAGATTAGATTTAGATTTATTAATTTATTTTACTAGGATACATCATCAATATAAATTTAAAATGCTAGTTTGTAACTAATTAATTATATACTAGCATGAAACTTATCTAATACGGGAGCAAAATATCAAATTTGATTAAAATTGTAAAAGAATTTTGCTAGAAATGGCTTCATCAATTTTTGTAAATGCAGACCCAATTATGTAGATTAACTTATATTTTTGACAATTATAGGAATGCTTCTGTTACTACAAGCTGAAAAACGAAAAAAGTTATTTTAAATTTCTCTTAATGGCAAAAATATAAATATAAATACATACAAAACGCCTTCAAATATGCGTGCTGGCAAGTTGCCAACTGCTGCTCTATCTAACAGCACGGCATGCTTCAGCACGACATGTTCGAAGAATTTTTTGATACATAAGCTAACAATCTCTGTCTATGCACATGCACCATTTAAATCTGTGGATGTCCATATTTCTATCTAATGTCTGGTTTTACGTTGCAGCAATCGTGAAGTCTCCACTAGCTGGCGATTTCCTGACTGCCCAGTGTAAGCAGTACTTGGAAACACAGCAGATAGAGTTGATTCCAACTTATCAAGTTGCCAGCAAGGTTTGTTTAATGCTCTTCTGTATTTTTCTGTTTTTGGAATTTTTTTTCGGCTAGCTTTAAATATTGATCACCATTGTTTCTCAGAAAACCAATGACTAAAAAGCTCTTTTCCTAAACAAATTGCTGCCTTACGTAGGACGTATTAAAATATTGCACACATTCGTATCTTTGTTATGCAGCTTATACATTGTTATTTATTGCTAGATTTTATTATTAAACTGATAGTCTTTCTGTTTTTGGAAATATGCTCTGCTAACTTTGAACGTTGATTATCAATGTTTCCTACTATTGTTTTTCAGAAAATAAATTATTGAAAGAGCTGTTTTTCCAAACAAATTGCTGCTTTATGCAGGATGTGTTAAAAAGATTGCACACATTTGTGTCATTGTTATGCTGCTTATACATTGTTATTTATTGCTAGATTTTATTGTTAAACTGATAGTCTTTGCCAGTTTACACATGTTTACTACTTAAAGGAAAAACCAAGTCTTTCGGGAAGTTGAGCTTATTGTAATATTTGAGAAATGTTAGAAATTTTCAGCAATAAAATTGTGATACGCACCTTATGTAATTAATAAAATCAATTTAAACGTCACTTCACGTTTGGGTGCACTCATTTTGGACGAAAAATGGCATTATCTGGTTTCCATGCGATATTAACACTTATTCTGCCAAGTGCTTCAGCAATCTTCTCTTGACTTATAGAACAAACTCTATAAACTAAGTAACCCACCCGGAACCTACTATAAGCTCGCATGTGTATCAGAAAGTCAACAAAAGTCTGTAAATTATTCACATTTATGCAATTAATGTGTACTACTTACGCATTTTAATGTATAAACCTGTGGATTAAAGCTATGTAGCCACTTTTGGACATAATTGATCCAATGACTAATTTTTATATAAGCATAGTTAAATACAATGCTAGAATAATGGAACTTCTGAGTGAAATCACAAATTTTGCAATGCGTACCTTCACCACAGCTTGCCTTCACAGCATTCATGCTGCTCAGCAGGCACCAGCTTACGTCATTTCTTCAAGTACAATTTCTTTTACATTTTTGAGCAAAGCATTCTATTGCACATATATTGTGTGGTGATTTCAACATTTTTAATTATATATTAAAATACAATAAATGTTGTTCAAGGGTTGGTTCTTCCTTTAATGTAACGAATTAGCCTTGGATATCTGTCGTAAATCCCAACAGAATGGAATTACCAATTTAGTTATTTATAAGATACAATTTGGGTTACATTGCTATGCTGTTTTCATATTTGTGTGCTACTCTTGATTCAACCATTAATGATATTGATTAATTAATTCTCTAATTTTTTGTAGGAAGTGGCAAAGGAGTCAGAAAAGCCTCAGTACACGAAGAAAGCTTTTGACTACGAATTGTCTCGATCATTCCACAACTACATGGTTAAGGTATGGTCTTTCTTGCATCCGATTTCTGTTAGTAAAATTGTTAATGAAAATTAAAATTCTCATCACTGGGAGAGCAGGCTACTGTGATACTGCGATCTAAGCATCAAATTTTATTGATTTTGCTCAAGCATTGATGGGTAATGAATGATAATCGCGTTATTAATTTTCTCTGCTGCTAACCCGACTAGTTTTTTATGATATGTACAGATATATCATTTATCCTATTAATTTTTTGCAAATTATATTTTTCTATGTAAGCAGTTCTTCTTTTCTTGAGGTTTAGTTACAAGAGCATTAAAACTGAAATGCTGCTTTTTATTAAAAAGTAATGGTATGAATATTTTTGTGCTGTAGGATCTGTTGCAAGATTTTCAAGCAACAGTTCTGCAAATCTCAGACCAGCCATATGACCAGTCGTAAGTATCACTGATTGATTGATCACAAGTTCGTTCGATGCGTATTGTAGTGTAGTATTGTAACGTAGTATTTGTAGCATCTATTTTTAGAAAGTTTTGAACTGCTCATGCAAATCCTCTCCCTATCAAAAACAAAGGCTTCCTGTGTCAGATAATGCAGTACAGTTCTTATAGACTGGAAATAGATTCCTGAAATGCAAAAAAGCTTGATTTTAGTGGATGTCAACTTGAGAATTTAAGAATTTGTCAACTTTAGTTCTTTCCCATGTATTAACTGCACAGATGACTTACATGCTAGAGAGCTTAACTATGAACTACGGCAATAAAACCAATCATCTTAGCCGCACAGTTTATTCATACATTTTATCAAAACTAAAACAACGTGATTTTGGGTACAAAAACTTTGATAAACTTATCCAGAAAACATTGGCGTTAACATCATTGAAAAGTACGAGTGTCCCTTCAGTGTTATACTACGCATTCTTGCTGTTATTTCAATCATCTTCATTACTATTACTGTTCCTGACAGTTTCTTAACTAGATGGTTTTTAGGGTTTTTTAAACAAAATATTACATGAATAAAAATGATTTCAAATAAGTAGGATGTAACACAATTCTTTTTTCGGAATATTTTATTGCAGACGTATGTTAATTCAAACTTTGAAACTTTTTTCCACTATAGAACTGCTGAGTCAATGCCAACTGTCCATTATGAATTTCCCACTGGTTATAACCTAGACTTTGGAGAAGAGAGATTTTCTATCCCCGAAGCTTTGTTTGATCCAACTGTTATAAAGGTAAAGCGATTTTCAAATATTCTAAATGCGTTAAAATATTGATCTATGTATTAATACATGTTAATTAATAAACCTAGTGGCTTACGAGTTTGAGAAAAAAGCAGAGACTTTACACCTCAGTTAAGTGAATTTCTGATTTTAGGGGGCACCAGGAAGCACAATGATGGGATGCAGTCACACAGTAACGACAAGTATAGGAATGTGTGATCAGGATTTACGCATGAATTTGTATGGCAGCGTCATCGTTACAGGTGGTAACTCACTGCTCAACGGTTTCACTGACCGACTCAACCATGATCTCACAACTAAGTCACTCACGGTAGGAGTTTTACAGAATGGCTCAGAAAAACAAAGCAGTAGAAGTAATTATGCTGATATTCTGAAATATGCTGATTTTGATCACTACATACGTACTGTGGAATAGTGTTACATTGTACAGTAAGACATTATACTTCTACAAGAACTACTGCAAGTGTTCGCCACTAACTTGTGAATACGAACAGAAGTAATGTTGCGTGTTATAAAAAGTACACTCACTTTCATCAAGTTGGATGCTTTGAATAACATGTGTTATTTTGTCTAATATGAAATTTTATGCAAAATAAACCCGTTCTGCATTATAATATCATAATGACTTAAAAATAATATTATATTTGCATAACTCCAGTTCTTCTATGTAACTTGATTTTTGTATATTGCAGTCTGTATATCAGCATTATTTGTACTGCACTTTTTCTTCTGGAACACCCTGTATTTGCGTTCATTTGCAAAGTTGAACTAGGGATGGGATCATTCAAAGTTCAGATATACCATACCTATATAAACAGAATCCAGTTAACTCCTAACAATATTTGGAGCAGCAGTTGACTACAAGTAGTTTTGAAAAATAAACTATTTTTTCTGAGTTAGTCTGCACATATAAATGTTAGCAACATGTGTAAATGCATAAAAGTTTCTAATTCTCTTTTTTATGATTCTAAGGAGTCTTAAAAATCTTGAAAAATTATAGAAAATAGAGTACTTGTCAGATAGAATAAGCAAATAAACACATTTCTATTGGGTGAAAAGTGTTTTAACTTAGTTATTTTTGGGCATTTGTTTTATTCATTTTACTCTGGATTTGCATTAAGCTCTGCAATGAAAGTCACAAAACTTCTGTGAAATTTTCATTTCTGTGACAGTGAAATGTTTCTTTTAGAACATGAGAGTTAAACTAATCTATCCAAATGGCTCAGCTGAAAGAAGATTCAGTTCGTGGATAGGTGGTTCAATCCTGGCATCATTGGTATGTACCTTATGTACTTTACTGTGACATGCTTTAAAGTTTACCACTATTGCATTAATCACCGCTTAGCAGTTTTACACAACTGGGAATAGCAGATAATGCTATATAAGCCCATTTAAATTTGAAAGAAGCATTTGTCTTACATGGCCATTAAACACAAGTTCTGCCACCACTGACACATCATGAACATTTTATGCAAACACTGTAGGTAATTTATATCCGAATTAAGATATGAGCATGAAGACTTGTTTTGCAAATTAAATTTTTAATGACAAGAATAAGCACAACTAATAAGAGATCCCACAATTAAGAAAAAAGAAGAAAAACGGCATTTCAAACCATCACTGTGGTTTGTTATCAGGTAAGAGGTTATAAGGAAAAAAATCGCAAAATTACTAAATGCTATTTGGGGTGGTGGTATTTGTGTCAGTATTTCTATACAAATTTTATAATTTTTGCCCTTTTTTAATCTTTCGTCTGCTGATAAACTACAGCGGTGATTTGAATTTAGTGTTTCCTTTTTTTCTTAATTGTTAGATTTTTCAATAACAGTGAAGACTTGTGTTTACTGAGAAGTTTCCAATGTGTAAAGTAACTTATAAAGATATTAAATAGTATTGCAATGGGTTATTGTTACAATAACAGTGAGCTGTGCGTTCAAGTGGTCATGCCGTTGGACATGTGTTATCTCTAATTCAAATTCTAATGTAAATAGCTCTAATTCAAATCAGTTTTTTGGTCTTTTTTCCTTTTGCCAGAGTTTAATTTTGAAACTTAATAATTTTAGGTTCATTACATCATTAATTGATAATGACGTAATTTAGATTATAGATTAGTGAAATTTAGATTAAAATAAATAATTAGTTAACCAATATTTTTAGGGTTCATTTCAACAAATGTGGATATCGAAACAAGAATATGAGGAAGGTGGAAAAACCTGTGTCGACAGGAAATGCCCGTGAGCCACTGTGTTCCCAAAATTTCTCTCCTTTTATGGACTACTTTATTTGAACAGAACTGACTTCCAATGAATGTAAAAATTTTAGAAACTTGAAGATCTGTCACGTGTGAGCCAACTATGGATATAGTCACCAGATTTAGCTTTTTGTATCATGTATCTTCATGTATGTGTCAGATGTGTGTCAAAACTGCTCTGTGTGTCAGATTAATTACCTGGCTTTTCTTCAGATGTTTTGTCTTATTTATAATTGAATTATTTGTTACGAAAAGGCACAAATGTTTCTTTTTGCCTAAGAAAAGCATTTTACACACAGTCTCTGGCATTGGAAAGAAGTTTTTGTCCTCCTCACACAAGGCCATTAATGGATAAAATACAATCAGATTGCAATAAATTTTCACAAAATTTGATTTAAATGCACAACAACAATTTGCAACTTACTGCAAATATCTTGTATTTTTCAGTAGTACAAAAATATACCATTCATCATGTATTTTGTGTAACATCTGAAAACTTGCATTATTTTTGCAGGTCTTTGTCACATCATAATTTGTAACCTGAAGACAGATTTTCTTGAAATTTCTCTAATGATAATGAACAATGATTATTATCAATATACGTAGACTTAAGAAATTCTTGTAAATATATCTCTGAGCATTAAAAAATATACTGACACATACCTTATAAAATGGAAGAATTTCACATTAAAATATGTAAATGTAACAATTCTATGAAAATCACCAGCAGTTTAACACTAAGCATTGGCACTAATTCTGAAGGAAACAGAAGCCACTAAAAAAACTTCCACAGCCAAGCACCAGTTGCATTCAAAATCTGAAGATATGATATAAATAAAAGTTTTCGCAATTATTTCACACGGATCAATAAACACCTGAGTATTTAATTAATTAAGTCCTGGTACTTGAATATTCAGCTACATGGTGCATGATTATTGTAGATATCCCAACACAAATCTACATTTTTTATATGCACATGCTACTTGACTTGTTCCACTGGGGTGGCCAAGATTCCATTCAAGTGATCACAGTAAAACACAGATTACACATGCACACGATCATGTATAGGACCCCACCATGACTTAAATTTTGGTAAGAGGTAACATGACTTAACCAATAATTGTTTTTCAAGAGTTTACAATATAAGCCTATAGTATTTTTAATAGTCAATGGTATGTATGCTGCAGTGACACAACCTATGGATACTATCATCATCACCCTTGATTTATTCAGCAAAATCAAGACAGTCACTTATTTAGTGAAATAAGAGTCACTGCCAGTAATACAGTTAAAACAATCATGAATGATGATGAAAATTTAATGGCTCCTATAGAATGAAGGCACCTTTCCATTCTGTTTAAATCTAGCTCTTTGATGGCACATACATGCGCAGCATGGCACTCAGCATTGCACTGCTCATTGACGTCATAACTGACAGAGTTGTAGATCAAGTATTTACGAAATTCCGGAGAAGCGTTAGAAACGTCGTCACCGTAGGAGTTAACCTCTCCAAACTTTGTGAGCAGTTGGTGTAGAGAAGATGTACTGATATCTGGGATACCTGAAACAGCATCAGCATTTACAGAAATTGTAATAGATAACAGTAAGCAGTAAATCCCAACCGATTCTGATTAACTAATCAAACCTCTTTCTCATAGTCATAACTTTTGCACTCTCAGGGGTAGATCTTTCCAAGTTCATCTACAAATCCACTTACTAGCGAATGACTCTAATTAATTCAACAAGGTTTTTAGAACACAGGAATATCAAAGTACAGGAATTGCCTTTGTCCTTGTAAGTAAGCTTATAAGTACCTTAGTTTTCCAGTTCTTGACAGTTTGTATGGAGTAAAAAAAGATATAATTAAATAATGATGGTAATATGATACTCTTATTTAGTGAAAATTTATCCGTGCGTGAGTACACATATGTGTAATGTCAGCAAAAACATAAAATAAAGTTAATGATTGCAAATCTTGTTTCCATATCTTGCAGTTGGAACACATTTCAAATTTAACTTATATCACTGCATTTAAGAGGTGAGAATTGAATGTGATCTAAAGCATCTAATGTGAATTGACAACGATTTAACAAGACTTATAGTCATCTCCTTTCATCAAATCTCCTCATACTTAGAACCAAAGAAAATGCAATCAATTAAAATAATTAATGCTGTATGGCTTAATACATACGAGTTAAGACAAAATCCGAGATTCACTTTAAACGGATCAAGACTATTTTTTTATCGATTAAGCCTACAAGATTAATACACACAAAAATAGAAAGAAACAAAGATGCACAGTAAAAGTTGCTCAACAAACCATAGATACGTAACACATGTAAGAAAGCAAGCAGATACACATAAAGAGATGAAAATAATGAATCTTACAACTTTCTTCCCTGCTCTGTCTCTCTCTACCTCCCTCCCTCTCTCCCTCCCTCTCTCTCTCCCTCTCCCTTTACAAATTCAAAGTCATAAATAAGATCGTTGATAACTCCAGCATAAGCTCACGCATAAATCAGAAAATCAACAACAAATTATCCACAAGGCAAACACAGCACTAGTTACAAACAAACAGCATCATAACTAACCTGACACCTAACTTTACAAAAACATGCAGCAACATACTATAAACAATACACAGTACAAAAAGGCACGTCAACAAGAACTTGCCATAATCTTTTACTGCTTCATACTCTTTGTCCCAAAGAGCCACACCAAGATCGTTTGCCAAGGTTAAGTTCAGAAAGTACTGCCAGTAGTCTAATAAGGCAAAAGTTTCCCTGTCATATTTAAAAAGGCGGATACCGGGATTATTCGCAGCTGAACCAATGACTCCCGGATACGTGGTTTCCCAAGGGGTGATAGAAGGTGCCAGAAACATGGAGGCCACAGCAGTGTTGCCATCTATGAAACAAAACCAAAAAATGTAATCCAACGCTCATCTTTAATTATCACATCTTACCATAGGCATCGACTGCATTGTATTCCAGTTCCCAAACGGCCCTATTAACTTTGTTAGCTTGCGTTAAATTTAAAAAATATTGCGAATAATCTAACAGCTTCATAGTATTCTTGTCATATTTATTAAGTCGAATGGCAGGATCATGTGCAGCAGAGCCAATCACTTTGTAGGGGTTTTTCCACGGTGTAATAGATGGTGCCAAAAACATCGTAGCTACTGGTGTGCCACCTAACAAACAATTAGTAAAACGTATTACAGTTATGTTAGAAATGTTGAAGAAAATTCTGTTACATAAAGCTTCCATAAAACTGTTAGTCTGTTATGCAGAAATAAAATTACTTGAGTATTTTCATTCTTGCACATACATACTTAGTGGTATTGTAACATCAGCTTACTGTCCAATAATACGGCAATACATTCAACTTTGTTTAAGCCATAAGATATAAGCAAACGAAGAAACTGCTATCAATTAAATTTTGGTACCAGCTGTTTGATGTGAACTAACAGTAAATTGCGGTTAAGTGATCTGCCTGGCAAGGATTTGACTTCATTATTATAAGAACCATAAAAGAAAAAATGTCTTAATTATAAGTACAATGATAAATGTACATAATGACGTAATGACAAATGTATCAAGTAACCTTCCCGAAAATGACATACAAACACATCACTATCGAACTAATCTAAAACACAATTTACACTCACCCGGCTGGTCTGCAAAGATTCTAAACGAATCAGTATGATGATGGGCCATAAAGATTCCTGTGACTGTTCCAGCATGCTTCCGAACTAATCGCAGGAACTCTTTATTATGCTCAGGATACATCCAGTACGCCTCTGGCTGCTTCTCAAATCTACCGGGAGGCAAATGAGATATCACCAAAACCTAAGAAGTGAACAAGACAGTTAGCATCAATATTAATAAGACATAACAGGTTATCTATACCACATGTCGGTGACTGCAAGTATTAAGGCACAGCTGCAAGCAAGTAAAGAGCTGACATCATATTTATAGCCCCCCCCCCCAAAAAAACAAGATAATCAAATCATTAAAATAAGGAAGGAATGCCATACGTTTCAAAAAAAATCTCTGACTAGTTCATCATGCTAAGTATTGGTCGATGTGCAAGGGTAACAATCTCATTACTTTGCACAGAGTTAAACCACACACCTGCCAAGACATTTATAAGATTAAATGACTTTTTTGATTGATACATCGAGAAGCTATTTGAAAACAAGTGTCGACTTCTTGGTGTCCAACTATGCACACTAGCTGGCGTCCAGCCCGGCATTGACCAAACAGCAAGTTTGACATGAAGAAGTTGACCTAGTGTCAGCAGCTTTTCAATGTATAAGTTAAAAAAGCACTTTAATTTTGTGTCTCCTGGCAGGCCCATGCTTTAACTCTGTGCAAAATAAAGAGACTGTTAGACTGCTTATCGACCAACACTTTGCAACTGTGTCTGAAGGCTGCCATTTTAGCTTAACAGTAGAATGCTGTTTTTGCCTAACAAAATGGCACACACTGTTTGTCCAATGGCAAACAGCCATTTTTTGTAAAACATCATGACACTCGCTGTAGCTTCACAATTTATGCAAGTCTAACAATCTAATACTTACGGCATTTAAGTTTATGGTGTGAAAGTAAAAAATTTTCTTCACAACTTTCTAGTCTCTAGTATCAACTTCACAGTACAAACACTACTATGACATGCACACAGTACCACAACAATTACATAAGTAACAAAACCGAGCATAATACTTCAATTGTTGCCAAATGATTTTAACACCATTTTGTAAAGTCTACCATCAACACTTACCTTTTCCTCATTCTTAGTGGCTGATGTCATAACTGCATCAAACCAAGCAAACTGATCACCTGGATCAGCTTCTCCACTCACAACTTCATTTCTCTCGTAATTCAGATTAGTATTGAGTACAACAGCTCGAAGTCCTTCATCAATAGCTAATGTATAATAACCACCTATTTTTTTAATGTAAACAAAATTTGTAAGGCACAGGAGCAATATCTCTTGAAGATGCATTAAATATTATAGCTGTAGAGTATATGCAGGTTACAATAGATAATGAGAGTGCAGCTATAACACGTGACCGTTAAACAGCTAAGGCCAGGTAGTATGATGCCCTAGGTAGAAGTATTTTTAGTGCCCCATCCTCAATGGTCAACTCTTTACACAGAGTCCCAACCATACCCCCAAAATAGAGTTTTTTGCACAATATTATAATAGAATATAACGGTACCTGTGTGTGCGTGCGTGCGTGCATGCATGTAATCACTAATTAAGTGTGTGTACTTACTGCAGCTGGCATCGATTTAATTTGAAATTGAATTTATGACCCCATTGTACATTCTAGGTCTTCAGGAGCAATCCAGTTTTTGCAATTTCTGGGAATTTTTATCAGAAAATTTTTGAAACCCTAACTCATTTTTTCACGTATACATCCATTTCACTACCTTCATCATCTTCACAATTCTGGTCTGGTTGCATACACTTCAATAGAGATATTTTCAATAGATTTAGAGATAAAAATATCGTTTCATTTAACTAAAGCGTTGTGCACTTAAACAACAATTGCACATACATTATGTTATTAGGTATTCTAAACTTTAAAATTAAAGAATTAATTCCAGAATTTGGCATTACCCCAAAATTTGGTGCCCTAGGCAACTGCCTAGTTAGCTTAGTGGTACAGCAGGCCCTGTAAATAACCAACATCTTTATAGTGCCTCTTAGAAATTTATCATGGATTCCAAGTTTTCTATGAATTCAGGAGAAACAGCGGAGAATCACACAGCAGCAACAGCCTCCATGGTGCAATATTCATTGCTACTCATGCCCCAACTGTGGGTTTATGAGCTCTGCGTAATTAGCTTACTAATTAGCTCTATCATTCTCCTTTGTGAGCATATATCAGGAATCGTATTTGACATAACATTTCTCCCATTAATTTGCTGTGTTTTGGCCAGGCATTTTATGCCTATTCAAACGAAGTGTAGTTACAAATTATACAAAATAAGAAATATATATCAACTACCTGTTCCATAATTGTGATTAATCATGTAAAGAAATGTAGACAGCTTTAAACATATAAATTCTTAGGATAGCGCCCAGACAATAAACACTATTTTTGCCAATTATAAACGTTTTTTGTACATATTACCATTTCAACAATATTTGCACATGTGTGTTATTTCCTAATTTTTTTAAGCAATCTTTTAATTAAGAGAGCGCTTAGATGGTGATCAGTAGAGTGACATTTGAATGATTTATAATGAACCTAGGCAACTTCGAGTCGGTTTTACTGTGCAATGATTGTCATATTTCATATGATTATTAATTAGAACTTGTAAGAAACTTTTACATTACATATAATAAAAGTTATAGAATTTAATTATACAAATTAAAGTTATATAATTTATTAGCCTAGTTTTTCACCATTTCTTAGGTCTTTCTTAGTGCAAACAGTGATTTGTCACAAGTTGTAAGAACCTGTTACATTATGTACAAAAAAGCTATACAGGCTATAAGTGTGCCAGAATTTTTCTTCTAATGTTTAGAGGTTGTAAGAAGTTTTTACATCACTTACGAAAAGAAAAATTACAGTTACATAATTTAATAATTTCATTTTATACCTTTTCGAAAAGTTTGTTCTGCCTCAGCATCATTCATCCACACTCTCCATTTATCAGCGACAGCATCGTAAATCTCATTCTCGTTGCCGGGCAGCTGATTTTTGGGATGATAATCATGGTTTCCAAGAGCAGCATACACTGTTGTCTCGGGAAAGACCTCCATAAGTAAATCAGTCAAGTCATGGATAATTTTGATGACTTTCTCTGTACTCAGTTTCTCATTGTCTACATGAGGAGTATCGTCCCTATTTGAAAAAAAAAACTGAGCAATTAAAAACCTAATCAGTAGAGCACAGTCATGGTTAAAAGTAAAACTTAAATTTCACTTTTGTAAATTTATATTAATATAGGTTTATAAGATTAAGGTTTTAATTAGTGCCCAAAGGAAATTAAGTTGTTTTGATTACAGCAAAAGGACCTAATCAGTAGAGCACAGTCATAAGCAAAACTAAAATTTCGCTTCTTTCGCTTTTTTAAGACTAGATGAATTTTAAAGGTTTGTATTAGTACCTGAAAGAAATTAAGTTGTTTTCATTACTGCAAAATGACCAAACAAAAACAGAAATCACCACAAAACTAGACACAGTTAGACAATTTAGAGACAAGACAGAGCTAAAATTTTATTAGTACCTGAAACCAAAAAACAAGTATAGTCAACATAACGAGTAAGGTTACCAAATAAAATATCCTGACTTTAAAACAGTGTTAGGCTGACTATCGTTCATACACAACTATTAGCAACAAAACTGTTTCTACACCTGCTAGTCCTATCAAAAGATAAGGCACAAAATCTATGATTACTGCACATGAAAGCATAGTTTTGATGAAAAGGACGCACATGATTTCGCAACAATGTCTTTGATATTCTCAAAGGCAGCCCTATCATACAGGATATTGAGATTTTTTATTTCCAACAGTTAATAAATTTCTAATTAAGCAATACTTAGCAAAATACTTTTTTAATGATTGATTTATAGAAGATGTGCATTACATGTGCACGAACACTAAACCTCTTAAATGAACAAAAAAGTGGTAACCAGGTCAGCGTGAAGTTAAAATCATAACTCATTAATGTTAATGTTAGTGTTAATGTAATCTTTCAAGGTATATCAAATAGAGAAGTTGATAATATATGACAGAAGATCTGAAAAACAACTGTCTTTTGCCCAGTGTTATTTCCACATATGAGGTGAGATCGTAATTCACAAATCCCTAATGCCGAGGGATTTTCTAAGAAATCGAAAATTTTGTTTTCTAGCAAGAAAGGCCGATTTATCAACTGTGTAATAAGTTACACAATCTGAAATAACTAGCAAAAGCTAAATGACTAAACTAAAGACTACTACTTTTCGGCTATCATTATTCCCGTCTAGCACTCTCAAATCTTACAGTACCTACAAATTTAATAAAAAACAACTTCATACAAGTAAATAAGTAAACTTAAGCCAATAGCAATAAGAACCACTTAAAAGTACCCCGTCCAAATGATGAAGTCTGGATTTGGCTCTATCAGTCTCATCTGATAAATAGAATCATTAATCAGTTTCCATGGGGCGTCACACAGATAATCTCCGTACATTCCGAGTTCAGTACTGACATCATGGCAAGAATCGGCAACTTCCCCTTCAGTATAGGTTGGATCATAGTGTAAGTCAGTAACATGCCAGAATGTACCTGAAAATCATATATGTGGATTTCGATTTCTTATACTGTACTACTGCATTTTTACTTAGCATGCTTCTATTTTAAATGAGGCATTTCAAAACAAACACTACCAAAATTAATGGTACTTGACAGAAGCATACTTTTAAAAGCAATATTTGGGGTTATTCTGAAAAACTGTCATCATGCATGCAATCTTCAAAACAAAACAAAACAAATTTTAAAGATACCAAATTATTAGCAGTAAAATTACCTATATTCGATGATCGAATAATTCTACAATCAATAGTCTTTATGATGTGCACGGACAGCAGAAAGGCAGTGAAAAGTTTGAACATGGCTTAACCTACATTGGCTTAGTCGCGGTCAAAGTCAAAGTGCAGATGCAGTTTACGTCTGTGACCATGCAACAAATCTGCAGCAATCAAGTGCCAATCACTACAGAGTAAATAAGTTAGGTAAACAGAAATTAGCAGTGGAGGTACCCCAGCTGCCATGCATAAATGCTTTTGAAATTGCTCAGCAGACTACTGCACTTTTAACATTTCTGACTTGCTAACAGTGAGACTACCGAGACACTTATTTATACAATTGTTTATACAAAATTCTATGTCATAAACTTCGTTCAATGTTAAAAATGTACAGATTAGATAATAAACAACAACAAAATTTATTGGTATTCTACCAAATAGTTAAGTTTTGTATTTCTTACAATGATTTACAAAGAAAGAAATCCATGCATAAAATTAATAAAGAAAAATGGAAAACATCTATCTAGTTATTCTAAAAATTTGATTGGGAAGGTGAATTCAAAACCAAACAAAAATGCTGCTTGATCAAAATATCACAATGGGAAAACCTGTAAGCACAGAAGAAAGGATTTCTAACAACGAAATACCAATTCATTAAGTGTTTGCCATTTAAAACATTTTAATGACATAATGACACTTTTATGCAAAAGTGTTACTACAAAAATCACATCCCATTAAATCTTAATTCAAAGAAACTGCAGTTAGTCACAACCATTCTAATTATGGTGTATGTGATGCTAGTGTTCAAAAATACAATTTTTTTCATTTCATTCTGGAGTAAACAAATTACAATAAGTAGAACTTGTAAACTTATAAAAAAAACATAATTTAGCTGATTGCAAATTACTAAGCTTATCCAACATACTGTGATTCCAGACATTTCCAACAATCAATATTTCAGTTAAATAGGAAAATGTCGCAATAACATGAACAGTCAAACTTTACAAATATAACTTAAATACTGCAATCAAAGTTTCAATACTACACACATACGAGTACAAACTTATAACAACGATACATAAAGCCTAACGCACACAGATCAGAAAAAAACACAAAACAGAAAACCACGGATTTGATGTCCGTGTGCATTAGAAAATAACAAAAAACATAAATGTAATTTTGCAAAACAAGCCCGCTTCATTTGCAAAACAGAAATATGCATTTCAGCCTGCCGTGTACATTAGCTGTTTCACGAAAACAACTACAGCATGATCAAAGTCAAGCGTAACTGAAAAAATGGCAGCCTGTGTCGCGGTTGTTATAGAATTGTTTGCACACGTTTTTTGTTTCTCGTGTGCTGAGATTTTTGTTCCGTGTGCGCATTCAGGAGAGAAAAACGTTTTGGAAATAAGTTGAATCAAATTGGTTTGGGGTTTTTGTTTTCTACCTTCTGTGTGCACTAGGCTATCAGTGAGGTATATAGGCAAAACATGATTCACAAATCACCTCATGTGGACCAGTCACCTCATTTTTGTGCATTTAATGTAACAGTCAAGTAATCTACCAGAATCAGAATTAGTTCATCTGACTGTCAGTATGTCCATAGTTTTGAAAATCTCTAGCCACTTATACCTAAAGACTCTAGTCTAAACACATTACGCCATCAACATATAATGTTATTAAGTTTAGGGTAGATAGGTGGCAGAAGACGTGATAACGCCATTATAACACAAGGTAGGTCCTCGAAATTGGCTTAAAACTTGATCTCATTAAATGTCGATGGCCTCTAACATTTCCTGAGTGCGTAGTTTTATATCTGAGAACAAAACATGTTATGCAATGTGATAATATCTACTAATATTTTGGCTTTCAAATCAGGCATACAGTCACATTACAAGGCACTAAAGATGTCAAATACGTGAATAAGAAAGCAAAATAAAAAATAAATAAAATAAAGTGTTATTGCACAAAGAATATCCACTACACATTACTTGCATGAAGATTATAATGAAGAACTGCATCATGGTTTGTCAAAAAGACATGAGATTTTGGTAGAGTAGCAAAAAAATTCATCCTTTCTAAGGTCACTCTTAGAGATTCGTGACAATTAGACAAGTACACCACAATCCCTTTGCTTTCGTACTGTTCTATTACACGACGTAAAGTACAAACGCCTGAGTAGTCAACTATGGTGAACATAGAGCAGTCAATTATTACGCAACGTGCTGGCAGATTTAAGAGGTCAGACTGTGGAGTATCGTCTCTAAAACTATCACCAGCAGCAGGTTTAGACATTTGCTCACTAACAACAGTATCAGCTGCAGCAGTGTCATTGATTTCAGCAGCACTGTATGGTAATTTTTGCTCTTTTTTACAAATTGGATCAATGCCAACAAGACGGGTTATTTTTGTAGTGAATAATTCTGCATTTGCATAAAACAAACTGCCTTCAAAGCGAAATATCTTGACAAAGGGCACCTGCTGAGCGCCAGAACAACTTGTCACATCGCAATAAATGTCTGTATCTGGAATTTTTCCCAGAAGCACTGCTTTACAATATTGCGATTTCACTAGAAAGCAAAGCATCGAAAATATCACACCAGCTATCAGCCCAGAATGAACTTCAAGAAAAATGACACTCAAATATGTTACCATCCACATGTAAAAATCTACTTTGCATTCCCGCCATAATTTTATTGGAAGTTTGTAGTTATCAAGAGTATTTTTCAGTGCAACAATTATAATAGTTGCCAGTACAGCTTTGGGCAAAGGCTCAAGGAGTGGTCCCAAAGCAAGCAGCACTATTAATATGAGTGACGAAGCAATAGCACTAGCTAGTTGCGTCCTACCGCCTAGCGAATCTTGAACTATGCTACGAGAGAATGCAGCTGCACTAGCAAAACCTTGAAATAAAGAACTGACTACAGAACCAACACCTAAAGCAAAAAGCTCTTGGTTGGAATCTGTCTTGTACCCATGCTTTCGTGCATAGTTTTTTGCAATTGCAACAGTGAGAGCATAGGCAACGATGGCCATAGCAAATGCATCCACTGCAACTTTACCAAATAATTTTAGAGGTGGGAGACTAGGTTGCGGGATGCCTGTTGGAATGTTCAGCAAAATATCTACTTCAAATTTCTCGTGAAAGTTGAAGCTATAAGATAAAGCTGTGACAATTACTGTCACTACAAAATCAATGGGCACAGGCACTTTTAACTTAGCTTTAAACTTTTTGTTAATAAATTCTTTTACCACATATAACACTAATATACAGCACACACTTATGATCACCTCGGCGACACGCGTCTCAGGTAGCTCACGAATTATTTCGATTAAAGTTCTAACCACTTTTAATGGTCCTTGGTGCTTCTGAATATTCAAACCAAAGATAAACCTAAGCTGAGAAGTGATAATGTGAACCACTGCACCTGTCATAAAGCCTTCAATAACGGAATCAGACAAGTACAGCGTGATAAACCCGAGTCTCAAAATGCTCATTGTAATCTGGAACATGCCACAGACAAAACAGGATGACATAGCTATTAGAACCTCAGCAGGGATTGGTACTGGATTCAGCTCTTTTGAACTGTTTGAATTCACAATTGACGACGAATTGTTAGCTGAGGTAGAATTGATTTCCACTAAAGTACTGGGTGTCAGCCAAGCTTCAACTTCTTCCACATGTGCATCAACAATTGCACCCGTCATTAAACCAATAATAGCCACAGGTGCAACACTAATCTGCTTAGACGTTCCCAGCATAAAATAAATAAAAAGCGAAAAGAAACTTGCGTAAAGGCCATATACAGGCTCTAGACTAGCTAACTGAGAGTAAGCCATGCCTTGTGGTACCATTAATATAGCAACAGTAATGCCAGCTAGTACATCTCCTGCTATATATTCCTTGATTTTGTAGTGTCTCAACCAATCTACACAAGGAACAAAAGTCGTAAGGCAAGTATAACAACACTGACAGTGGCAATGTATCCGCGTGTCTTGTCCACAACAATATGGGCAAAATGCCTTTAGGCAAAAGCATAATTTTCGAAATTGCGGTCCTTTCTCTTTAACCTCCGGAGGGTACGTATTTGTGAATGATTCATGACTAAAAACACTTCGTGTAATGGAGTACATTTTCACATGAAATTGGTGATTTATTCTGGATTTCAACCTGCCTGCAAGAGAACAGAAAAATCATACAATAAATGGCAAACTAAAGTGAGGTTAACCAGACATCCGGAATGCATTGTCCACATGTGGAATTTTTATAGCTGCATATAAAAAGATCAATAAGAAATAGCTAAGGAAAAAATAATGTATCACATAGGTCTGATAAATGGGTGCGCATTGAAAACAACGTAAACCGATTTTATCTATTCTGTATCCACATGATGCATACGCATTCCAGATGTCTGATAAACACCACTCAAGAATTTAAAATGCACCTTCACTTTTTCAGTCTCACTCAATCCCAAATATATGCCTAGTTACCAGAAAAAGGCAAGCACATGAATTTCAAAAAAATAGAGTTACATAATAAGTTAATTAAGATTAATGAGTTGTTAAATGTTGATTCACTATCTGTCTTGATCACAAGGGATTGAATAGTCTACTGCCAGTACAAGAACACCGTAGAAAGAAGTAGTAGTAGACTACGTTCTGATTGTTTCACTGTTTTGTACTTTTTTTTGAACATTTTTTGCTTTGAAGACAACAGTGTGTGCTTGCATAGCAAAATCGTCCATAAGTCAGCAATGAAACTTTTCTAGTTATCCTGAATCTCCATTTCATGAGGATTATTCTGATACTAAGCTAATCATGCTATGCTATTTCTAAGCTAAGATAATTCACATTGAAGTTGAAGTGCAGGCTGCGTACTTGAGAAGATCGTAGTTACAAAACACTTAGCAACCATACATAATGTTGGTTGCTACAGACATCACAAGAACATATTGATGTTATGTTTAAATTCAGTTGATGGCTCTTCCAAATGAAGATCTGGCAACAGAAAAAATCCCAAAATGATTGTTTCCATGAGCTGCTATCAGAGTTTGAAAATAAAATTTCTTTACAATAGCAGCGCTAGTTTCTAGCCAAAGAAGTGAGTAGGGAGCTATAAAATTAAATTTTTAGTATTTTTTTAACGTTTTCTTGATAATTTGATGCTAGAGTATAAAAATCCAATATATTTAGCATTTGTTTTTATAAGAAACAAAAAATTGACATTTGACCAAATTTTTGGTGCATTCTACTTTGAAGCATCATAACGTAGTCTTAATTATGCCGGCTTATGGACGGTTTTAGTTTGCAAGCACACATATAATAATTACATCTACTAATAGCACAGGTTTACATGAATAATCCTTCAAATAGCGCAAGTCGAATAAAGATTCCAGTCGTAACCTTATAAGTAAATCCGATACAGTCTTCACAAATTTAGATTTGCTTACTGCAGTAGCTCTAGCAGTCTTTATGTACGATGGATTCGACCCAAATCACTACTCATCTGGATGCTGTTGTTGTTCTTGTTGCAATGGCTGTTGTTGTTGTTAATGGCTCACATTTTGAAAAAACCCATAGGCTCCACAAACTCACAATGGGTCGTTACGAAACTTAAAAAATATACACTGGAATGAATTCTGCATCAACCGATGAAGTTGTATTGTTGATCCGCAATTTTAAATTCAATAACATTCATCCAGGTGTGAAAACGCTTGTCACTGAGTGAATGAAACGATACACATAGCCTTCATTGCACACATTAAGCAGAATGGGTTAGATACTTCTAGTACAGAGCAGCAGTTAGGTGATAAATTGATACTTGTAATAACCAATTCAATAATACGCTTATGAATCTTTAAATTATTTTCAGACTGCACAACTGATATGGAAACCTTAGTTTTTAAGTTTTTTTCTCTCATTTAATGATAAATTTTTTACTGCACATGTATTAGGTTTATAACTATATGCGATCGGAAATATATTGTAAATTACTTTATATTGTTTTATATGGCTAGCATAAGTGCTATATGCCTGCTGCCATTTTCTTTTATAAAAAATGTATTTTATGAATATTTTGAAATAAAAAATAAAAGTAAAATAAAATAAACGTTAGATTGCAACTCTAATTATTCGTAACTGGCCCATTAAGTAGCAATTCCTCCTAAAGTAATGCAGTGGAGATATGTCATTACTGCGTCATAGTGTTGTAATTCTAAACAATATAGTAAAGCACCAAATCCACTTTTACTGGATCCTGACTGGATCACAGTGACCAAACCCTGGTATCATTTGGCGAATCCGGATGTTGCTTTTAATTTGTGCAGGCTTTTACTATAATTTACTAATTCTTGGACATTGCCGCTATGTGTATACATTTATTTTTCTGCAATATGTTTAACATTCAAATTTAAAGCCTAAAAACATTTAGAAAACTGTGTGGATGTCATGGCTCATTGTAAATGCATGCTCGCAAATTCAAGGAAAGTATTTTTTGTTTATTTATGTTGTAGTAAAAAACTGCCACAAAACATTTTGCTCATCTGCTGTGAGAAAATATATGATCGGGTGACTCGGTACAATAATCACAACATGGTCACACTGATTTGCGTGTCTGTGAAATCTGATGTTTGACGTGTATGAAACATCAAAAACACCTCAGCTAACAATTCGTCATCAATCGTGAATTTATAAAGGCAGTGTTTTTTAGGACTCCTATAGTCCTAGATTGCCCTCACACATTTTCTTCTATAAAAATAGTTTCAATATTGGCTAGTTTGTATTGTATTGCACGTGAGAAATAAATATACCTTATATCTAAAGACACGTTGCACACATAATAAAATCAGAAGTGAACAGCAGAATTCTATTGACGTCTTTTAAAATTACACACATTTAATTGTGCAAAAATATAATTACACTTACACCCAGCAATCTAGTAGTATAATGTATTTTATTATTTTAATTCTACTCTCGCATAATTTTGTTTTTATTTTTTCTGTTACCGTTACTGTAGAAGGATAACAGTTAGGCATAAACAGCTTATGGACCTCTCCACTCTTCCTTGTTTACTTTATTAAAAATAAAAATGAAGAAAATAGGAGGCAACACTGCGATCATGAAGTGTGGCACAAAATTTCCTGTTGCCATTGTGGCAACCTGGGACCTATATATTTTTCTGGATTGCATTTCCAGTGTATATTGAGACGAATCTTAAACTGGGCAGGACTAGAGGCTTGAACTACAGTGTCAGGCAGCATGTTCCATTCATTAATTACTTGCCTTGCAAATGTTAACCTCCTTCTACTCCACCTTCGGGGAACTGTTCTCTTCTTAATTTTGTAGGAGTGACCTCTGGTAAAATGATGTCTGTCGATGGAAAAATATTTTGCTGTTGATGGTTTCTGTACCTCTAAGGATACAAAATGTTTGAATTGTCTTGTCTTTTGCATCTATTTTTCAGAGTTGTAAGGTACAGAATCTTAAATCTTGCAGCATATCATAAATGAGAAACAGCAGGTACGAGTCTAGTAGTGCGACGTTGTACACTTTCAATATTCCTTTTCATGTCTTGACGAGTTGGGCTCCATATTACATCACCATAATCCAATATTATAGGGCGAACCATTGACTAGTATACCTTGGCCAGCATAGATCCATCAAAATAAGAGAAACTACGCTTGATTAAGGCCAGTCTTCCAAGTGCTTTATTGACAACGTTGTTTATGTGTCTGAAATTTAAGCATACTGTCGATGGTGATACCCAGATCTTTTTCATCATTTTTATAAAAAAACGACAGAAAGAGTTGGATTTTTGAACTGCCATTTTGCGTTCAAACTAAACTAAACGACTCGCTTACACGCATAAAAACGTGATAACCCCATCATCATCATCCTTGCTAATTAAATATGTTTGTTAAAGCTGCTCAGCACAAAAATATATTAATTTTATTACACAAACATAAAAATTAAAACAGTGCTCAGTATCAATACATTTAAACGTTTCAAACAATTAATGCGTATTTACATTTAGGCTTAATCTAAACAGATTACACTCATTGTTAACTAAAAACAATAACTGCGTTGTAACTGAAAAGTGCTAATTTGATATACGAAAGGATGGATCATTGGACTGATATGGTATGAAGTGGTGCTGTAAGCTTCACAAATTGAAACGCAGACGCACTCTTCATTCGCGGCAAACACTTTCATTCAATCCTTGTTTATTAGATAAGGGTCACTAATACTCCAACTAACATTAAATGACGATATTGCCCAGCGTACATTGGCTCATGGCAGTCCAGAGTTCATACCTTGTAACTACGACAACCGGTTTCAGCATTTCCTGTGTTAGATCGCTCATGTTAGAGTGATTTTAATTTTAGATAAATTTTAATTTTGGTTAATTACAGCCTGAATTTAACCTGCAGTCTCCAAACCATGACAATTAAAATGATGCATAGAAACTAGACGTGCTGCAGGCAAGCCTCGTTCAGGACTCCAATGTTATCCATCCAGTAGTAGACTCAAAGAGCTAAAATAAAAATTACATCGTAAGAAATTACATAAAATATTCAAGATAAATTACTTAAAATATTAAAATTATTTAATAAGATTAAACACTAAAACTAAATAAAGTATATACAAAGCCAGTGGATTAAAATGCGTGCCCTTGGATAGTAAAATGATGGAAGACAGCCTGTTTGAAAGAGGATTAAAATTACATCTGCAGGTAATTCTTTCCACAAGCGTGAAAGTCTGTTATAAAATAAAGCACACTGACAGGTAATTCTATTTCTTTTTAAAAGCATTTGACTATGCATGTGGCATAATCTTGAAATTGTCCATTGGCTATCTAATTGATGACGGAAGAAACCGTGCATTGCCTTATATCGAAATACAAAAGAGGATAGGTCCCTTTTGCATTTGAGACACACAATTTTGAGAGCTTGCAGGCGATTATTGTAGTCAGGCATGGGTTTACAGTCTAGGAGGTACATATAGTGCATTGCCATTCATTGCACAGATTCTAGTTTACGAATTAATGCCATAGACAGTGTGCGTTGATTGATTTCAAAATGAACTGAACCTGAAGAAACAACACTTATGTGCAGAGCTTTGCTACTTTCTCATGTAAATACATATATGTAATGTTATTGTAGAACTTATGAACTGATGATATGAGGTATTATGTTAATTTCAATAAATTTCTTTCATATTTATTTCACTAATGCTGGTTCACACATCATTTGTATGAACTGAACTTCAAGAGACAACACTTGTATGCAGCGCCTTATTACTTACTCATGTAAATACATGTATGTAATGTTATTGTAGAACTTGTGAACTGATGATAATTTTATGAGATGTTATGTTAACTTCAATCAATTTCCTTCATATTTATTTCACCAACGGTGGTTCACACATCATTTGTGTATACTGCTATACACCCTTCACATGCCAACATAACTAAACAAAAAATGAACCAAAATATCTTTTAAATTTATTCCTTACAGTATGCACTTTGGCACACTAAAGCCAGTAGCCAGTGTCCAGTGCAGGGTCTCGTTAATTTCATTGATTGTTGTTCTAAAATAGAAATCCTAGGCTGATCGAAAGTCCCATATGTAATGATATGGGGCATGGAACTGTCACAGAATACATCTTACCTATCAATATATCCATATGATAATTAACATCGCTTAATGAAAAAGTATAAGAGCTAAGGAAGCATTATTGCGAAAAAAAATTGTGGAAGAGCAATTCTCTTGACAAACACGTATCCGTTTGCTAAAATAATATAGTTGATAGGAAGACTTTAGCATTGCATACCCATGGTCACTATATTATAATTCCTTATAAGGGAACAATTACCACTCACTCGACTCTATTTGGCTCGATCACTTCTAGTAATATAAGCAGTAAGGTAACAACTTAAGCACCTGCATATTGTTGTTGTGGTGATGGACTTAATCTAGTTCAAATCCAGGATGTATTTAAGCAGAAAGTTTAGTTCTAACCCAGAACGTATTTAAACTTTAATTTAGTTTTTCACATTGCCTAACCATAGCTGTTTTTCAAAGGTTTGTTTCAAATTTAAAATTGTGGGTAACTTATACAATCATTAATAAAATCTGGTTATTAATATTATAAATAATTATTTTCTATTTAAAGGTATTAGTTTCAAGTAATTTCCTTACAGGTTGGCACTGCTTGCAAAACTGAAATGTAAATTATTTTTTAAGAATAATAGTGGAAATCAATAATATCCCAGCATCAGTTAACATACGTATGCAACAAAAAGTTGCACAACCCTCAATTAAATTGCTTATAACAATACATAATAGACTACACATACAAGCCTGATAGAAACAAAACTTTTAAGTCCTGAGATCACTGCTCTGTTAGAGTGCTTGATTGAATGTTCCATTTGCTTGTTTATAATTCCTTTCTCTCTTCTTATTTGTCTCTCAATTTTTACATTACTATTAATAACAATATTTCGGGTATAGTATTCGTCTTATACGTACTAACACGGATCAGCAGAGAAAGTCTGATTATGTTGCTGGGCAAATGACGAGGTCGTAGTGGAATCCCTTTGTAGTACGAGGTTTGTGGTATTCGGAGACCGCTCAACAGTTTTTCTCAAACCTAGGAATGGCGACGATGGGTCCGATTGGCGCTCACAGTAAAAAGCATGTTTGTTATTACTATGACGGTACGTATTTAACGCAATTATCTAGAAAATTTGCACAGATTATTGCAGAATCTAATAACATTAATTGATGTTCTTATCACTATGTGGTTTCTGTGTAAATGGTATAAACAGTACTGCTGTTTCTAGTTTTTCGGTTTTGTTTGTTATGAGCTACCGTACTTGTGATTACAAAGAAAACGCTGTAATACATTTCTTGGAGTTGCCAAAGTTTTCCTTTTCTGGGGGTGGGTTGTATAATTTTAAGAAAATCAAGTTTTACGAAATTACCCGATTTTTAATAAGCAACACTACGTTTCGTAGAATTTGAAAACGGCTTGAATATATTTTTTTACCCAAGTTATTGGCATCTTGCATAAGCCTTGCATCTAGTGCAGTTGTAATTGTGCTGGACTACTAGGCCTCTACTCTAGTCTTGATTGTATTGTTAGGCTGTTTCCATTTGTTTATTGTAAAAATTTTATTAAGTTCTGTTAAACTGTTTGTCTAAGTTTATTGCAATACAACTGTATAGAAGTTTGTATCTTGTTATTTTGTTAAATCTGTATGTCTCTAACTCTTGTGTCATTATTTCATGCAGTGACTTTCACTTTGCCTTGCTCTATCAATTTTGAATGTAAACTCATTAACCCTTAGATGATGCACCTACACAAGTTTCTATAACTTATTGTACTTAACATTTTTCAGGTGATGTTGGCAATTATTACTATGGACAAGGGCATCCGATGAAACCCCATCGGATGCGCATGACACACAATCTCATTCTGAATTATGGCCTTTACAGGAAGATGGAAATTTATGTAAGTTTAAAACTGGATCACATGAAATAATTATATTTTCAACCAGTAATTATCACGCAATATAGATATATTTTGCAGCAGTTAGCAATGTATTAATAGTAACTTAGAACAAAATTATAAAAATGTAGAGAATATATAATTGTGTAAAAATAATTATGTCACTTCTCTTGCATTAGAAAGTGGAAAGGAATGTAGAACATTTGCATTTTCGGTTTTCTATGCTTGATTTTAATAACAACTGGCTGTGCTCATCCTAAAAGTCTAATGACAGAATAAAAAATTTGTTATGCTGAAATGGTTAGTGATAGGTTTCAGCTAGAATACATAAATATATGAAAATTAGTGGCATAAGCTTAATGTTTTTAAATAAGCTTCCTTCCATACTTGGTTTATTACTTATCTCCTTACTTCCTTACTCCTTACTCCTTACTCCTATTATTACTTCCAATTATTTATCTTAGGCCTAGTTTCAGTTTGCCAGTAATACTGGATGTTTCTCCAGTACTTAGCAGTGTACCTTCCTGTTTGATTAATTAACGTTGTTTTGTTCATTTGCTAAATTATTATGTGGAGTTTACACAAATAAAGTCAATGCTGTAATCTATATATTTCCAAGTTGAAGCATTATAATAACTGTAGTTTTAACACAAAAGTATTTTATACATATTTTGCTGTTAAAATTACATGCAGTTTTTACAGTATAAGCAGTTGTGGGTGTTTTTGTAGCGACCGCACAAAGCGACACAAGAGGAAATGACAAAGTATCACAGCGATGACTACATACGTTTTCTGCGCAGCATTAGACCAGACAACATGTCAGAATACAATAAACAGATGCAGAGATGTAAGAATCGTTCCTGTATTTAGCAAACAAGTAACAAAGATGATGTTTGCTAGTTGAAAATTATAAATAAACACTTCACTAGGCACCAAGATTATAGTATTTTTGCTATGTGTCATTAGATTTATAAATGTTTAAATGAACAGTGATGTAAATTGAAATTCTGAAATGTTGCTTACTGCTACCGGCTGTTATTTATTTGGATTATTTAGATTAAAATTCTTTTTTCAGTTAACGTTGGTGAAGATTGCCCAGTCTTCGATGGCATGTATGAGTTTTGCCAGCTTTCAACAGGTGGCTCTGTTGCTGGTGCAGTAAAATTGAACAAAAATGCAACTGACATTGCCGTAAATTGGGCCGGCGGATTGCATCATGCTAAAAAATCGGAAGCATCTGGTTTTTGCTATGTAAATGATATTGTACTTGCTATTTTGGAACTTCTGAAGTAAGTTTAAATAGCAGAATTCACTGGTGATTATTCTTGCTTATGTATGAGAGTGCCCACACAATGTATTTCGTATGTGATATGTTCAATTTATTCTGTATATTCTGCACAGTTAATGTGTGATATTCTGTTTAACTACAATTATATCCTGCAAATTTTTATTGTAGTTCTATTATTTATGCTTCCCATGCTATTTATCACAAGTCATTGTCTAGTACCTTCTTTGCACTGTCATTGTGCAATTAAGCGATTATTATATATACGAGTAATTGGAAAAAAACAGCATTTTTTCAACTAATTAAAAATTGAACCCGTTTTTTAGAATAATTTTTAGATGCTCCTTTAGCTGAGATCACTTGATTGGATTCTTTGTAGTACTGCATTAGTTGCATATAGTTGAACTGCTGTAATGATTGTGTCTAATCTATCAGAAACATAGAATTATATATTTTTATAAGCCCTCCGATTAATTTTTTGAATGCTAGGTATCATCAGCGGGTATTGTACGTTGATATTGATATTCATCATGGTGATGGGGTAGAAGAGGCTTTCTACACGACAGATCGTGTAATGACTGTATCATTCCATAAATATGGGGAGTATTTCCCTGGCACAGGAGATCTAAGGGTGAGCATCTATGAGAAATTTAAAACTTATTTTTTGTGGTATTTGGGAAACGTAGGAAAGATTTTGTTTAAAACAAGCTTCATACAAAAAATTTGTAATAAACTAACACTTATTTAAAATAAAAACAATAAACGTAGTAATCCGTTGTAAGAGATTACAAGACACCATTTTGTGATAATGAGACATTAGTCTCTCCCTTCACAGAAATTACTAAATTTGCACTAAAGTGCAAAGGTGTATGAAATATTTAAATTAGATTTTTTTATATTTTTGTATTTGTGTTCAGCTATATCTTGTAATTTTCTACAAATTAAGAAGAGCGAGCATATTAAAGCAACAAATGGTAAACCAGGTTTTTACCACTTGCTCATACTATTATGTGTTACAGTTCATACGAAGAGTTTGCTACAATTTTTGTCAATTAGTTTATTCATTTTTTGCAGGATATTGGAGCTGGCAAGGGCAAATATTATGCTGTAAATTTTCCTTTACGAGATGGTATAGATGACGAGTCATATGAAACTATTTTCCAACCTGTAAGTTTTCCACTTAAATTAAAACTTATTTTTAGCGTGATCTTCTGAGATAAGACACTGAACTTGGATCTTTATCTCAGCCACATTCAGATGCCCTACATGGGCGATAGCTAGGGACAGTGTGACAGCTGACTGGAGTCAAACAGAACAGTTTTGCTACAGTCAACCATCCATTTACTAACCATGCCCAGAATTGTTTAACTTTGCGAGCAAGTACACACCATGGGCATTCAACTGTTTTTCTTGACGTTAATTTATGTAGATGTCTTGGCATAATAAAAGTGTTAGATGTGTAGATTAAATAAATTTTACTGACAAAGTTTAAAAACGTGGAGCCAAGGTCATATACTAAGACCAGATTATTAGTTATGAATTTACGCTATAAATAATGTGTATGTTATTGCTCATTTGTAGCTTCTATTCAGATATTCACATGCACAAAATTTAAATCGCTCAGTTTGATTGTCGATTGTTTTACTACAAATTTTTTTTCCTACATTTGACAATGTCAAACTTGTTAAATTTTATTCCTGTCCTGCGGAATATTTTCTTCGAATCTTCATATGTTATCTATTAAGTCAAATTCTGGTTAACGTTCAACAGAATAACGGTCAAAAATTGATTACAGCTCGACGTACAAGGAAGATCTTGCGTGTAACATTAAGGTTTCATTAACGTCTTTTGTAGGTTATTTCTAAAGTAATGGAGACATATCAGCCCAGTGCTATTGTGCTGCAGTGTGGTGCAGATTCGCTGTCTGGTGATCGTCTGGGCTGCTTCAATCTCACCCTTAAAGGTAACTGAACTTTTTTTGTTTAATTCAATTAAATTGGGTTAACAGTCAACAAGCATGAATACATTACAATTATCATACAATACATATTTACAAAATATTAATGACAGCGGCATTTATAACTGCATGTATTCACATTAAGAGAAAATCCTTTTGTTTCTGTTTTAAGTTCAGCATTCCCAAATACAACAGTATATGACATCATGAATACTTTGAATGTAATGTTTAATGCACTGGAACTTGTTGGTAGTTGTCTATACACTACTGTCGGATAGTTTATTAAGAAAAATTTATTGATTCTCTGATAATGAAAATTTTTTCATGCAATAAAATATTGAAAGCTTTTTTATGTTTCAAATTTGATTGGCACCAAGTTGTTTTTTTACCAGGTCATGCCAAATGTGTGGACTTTATGAGAAAATACAGCTTTCCATTGCTGGTACTAGGTGGCGGTGGTTACACAATAAGAAACGTTGCAAGATGTTGGACATATGAAACAGCTGTTGCGCTTGGCGTGGATATTGCCAATGGTAACAAATTGCACTTGTGTTGATTATGCTTAAGTGTATAATTAACAGATCTTTTTTGCTAGAATTTTTGAACTGATACTGTATAATGACTTTTTCACAGATCTGCCATACAATGATTACTTTGAATACTTCGGCCCTGACTTTAAGCTACACATCAGCCCATCTAACATGGCTAATCAGAACACGACAGAGTATTTAGAGAAGATAAGGACTCGCTTATTCGAGAACTTGCGCATGCTGCCCCACGTACCCGGTGTTCAGATGCAACCTATCCCGGATGATGCGCCGATAAAAGACGATGAAGAAGAAATGGAAGAGAAGCATAACCCGGATGAACGCATTTCAAGTAAGTTTTTTCAAGTTCAAGTTCAAGTTTATTTTTCCCTCGACAGTACATTTTACATATTGAATAAGATCATTGAACATCATAATAATTACACATTGAACAAGACATTTTAGTCTCTTGGTCTACAAATTATTATTTTGACTCTTGTTCACAACGTGCCACTAAGTCGTAAATCACTCTGAAAGCATTTTTTGTACCGAAAGATGGTATTGTTGTAAAGTGCGAATGCCATGATTCTATGTAGAAAAAGGATTGCTGTCATATGAATAAAGCAATGTCAAAAGTAGTGTGATTTCGACTTTGGTTTTGTTGTTACGTGTCTAAAACGCTAATGGGCATTTGCGTTTCACAAAAATTAATTTGATGTATTAATAGATATGTGTGATTTGAATAAAAAAAATTGTCATATCTGCATATTATTGTACTATTTCACCGTGTACATTACTTTAATAGTATGCATTATTTTATAATTAAATGATGTTTGCTATATGCGCCATTACAGTTACGCTGTGCGCATGCTAACAATGATGTTTTGTGTATAAACAAAATCACAATACTGTTAGACGTACATTGTTGAATAGCATCGAAATGCTTTTGTTTAGACATGAAATGGAACAGAAATGAAACCGAAACAGGGTTAATTGATGATTGATTAATAAATTACAATTTACTATCTTGAACAGTGAAGTATTTTATTATTATTAGTGTCATTTTGTTAATTCATTCATCGAATTGTTTCAGTTCGTGCCAGTGACAAGCGCATCACGTGTGATGAAGAATTCTCCGATAGCGAAGACGAAGGAGAGGGTGGAAGGAGAAACGTCATCTCTCACAAGGGGAAGAAGCGACGGAGGGATAGCTCCGAAAAAGAAAAAGGTGGTTACTTCTGATGCTGCATTTGATTGCTTGCATGGACTATTTCTATTTGCAGTAGAATTTTTTATAAGCTGTAAATTGAAAGGTGTTCTCAAGACTCCACTTTTCACTTGCAACAAAGCATTGCATCTAAAAACTAGTGTTTAATAATTAAATTAAAATTAAGCAACACGGACTACAACGAGCGCTTAGACAGGTTACCTTAGTCCAAGGCTACAGCTGCATCACCTGACCAAAATACACTGGTATAAAATGTGAATGTAGGTTGCCAATATGATATATAATAACATCTGGTAGTAGACTTTTCTAAAGTTGGTGTCAGGAACGCAGCTTAATTTACTCCCTAAATTTTTGGCGATAATTTTGTCACCGTGCGCTTGTGACTCATGAATGTCAAATGCAAAATTACACCTTGGGTACCACTAATAAGTGCATCGAAAAGGTTATTTCAAAGTTGAAATTTATCTCGGTGAATTTCAGACGTAGAACAAAAGTTGAAAGAAATGAAGCCAGAAGCCATGGAAGTTAGCGAGTCTACTCCCAAGGTACCGTCTCCCACTGATGAAAAACAGGGTGAGAGATATGTAGCAGTTAAATATTCTACAGTTCAATAATGCATTGCATAATTCGTGTGCAATATTTGACAATTGGCAGTTTAATAATAGAACCAGGGTTATAGGTTCTAAGTCGAGTTCTTTGTAAGTGCTTAACCATCTCTGATTTCAACTTAAAACAATGCAACTAGTTCTGGTGGATTTTATATTAGAAACCTTGAGTAAGGCTGATTGTATAAGGAGGGAGTATTTAATAAACTGATTATGACTTCTCTGGACAGTGCATTTTTAAGACACTGTAGCATTATAGCAGAAAAACCGAAATTGAAACGAAAACTTTTTTCTTCAAGTAATGAGCAGCCACAGTCAATTTATTAAATAATCCTTCCCTAGACGTAAATGCTAACTTACTCAGCTCTACTCAAGTATAAAATCCACTGGAACTGGTTGAACCAGTCTAATAAGATGCCTTAAAACCTGGAGTTAGGGCTAATATGCTTTTAGGATCAATACCTAAAAGAATAACAGCACTGCAATTCAACAACGGTCGAAAAAATTACAAGTTTTTGTTCTGTATTTATGGGAATGGCGAATTTAATGCAAATGCACACAAGCATGTTTTACAAACGTATATTAAGTCTGCATGCAGTGATGCTTGTTACATTTTAAAAGAGTTGCTTATTTGGAAAGTCAGATTTGTGAATGTTTGTGCTTTGTTTTTCAGCAGAGCCAGTTAATCTAGAATCGACCCCCTCCGGAGAGAAAGATGCTCCTCCTGCATCTGCTGCTCAACCTCAAGACACGCCTGTATCATAGAATATAATTTATTTTCAATTTTAAAACTGCACTATTATTTTTACATAATTGTTTTATTTTACTCACTCACACACGTTATTTATGTACTTTTGGCTAGCCCCCGTTTACACTATCAAGGTAGTGATGTCTTACTGCAAGCACTGAAGAACATTACTACTTAAACTTTTCTTTGAAATTGCTGCACAGTATAACATCATTATAGCGAATTTGCTTGGGACGCAGAAAAAGTACTCTATAACCGAGGTACTCTATAAGCATACCCTGCTTATCATGTGCATATGATTACTAGATGGACTGGCAGGTATTACTAATAAGTGTATAAATAATGTACAATGTGTGGCTTCATAGAGGATCTAAAGTATTTTTAGAAGAAGCTGTCAACTGGCAACTACTTTGCTATATACTCATATTCAATTAAAAGTATTTTATTTGACTTCAACAAATTAAAGATTATCGAATGTTTCATATTAAATTGAGTGTACAACTGTACATGTAATATGTGGTACACGCTCATTTGTAAATTTAATGACATGTTCAGTAAGGTCAATCAGATTTAAAAAATTTGTCAATTTTGTTTACACAAATTTCTGTTTGTCCTTGTATAAAAAGTTTTTCCAGTAGGATTCATCACTTTATGCAACATCTCAGCAATGTGTTTTGTGTGTACATACAGGCAACACACTGGGTGCGAAGCCGCTGTGTGATACATTGCTTTTATACAGCAGTAGACAAGATCGCCCTTCGACTCATTAACAACTGTGCATGCCCAACAAATTTTTTGTAGTGCCACGAATGACGGGTTAAATTTGGCTGAAAATGAATTTGTAAATGGCTGACAAAGGTAAAGTACTCAGTAAAAACTTATAAATACATAGTAAATCAAATGGGCTGGACAAAAACTCAGCAATATGCAATTACCGAATACGCTACATGCAAAGTGATAATACTAGTTAATGTAAATTAATGATGAAAGTTCGTTCTTTTTCGTGAGTTTGCATTACCGATGTGTATGCAATGAACCATGTGCGCTATAATGGTGTTATACTGTAGCTTAACTCTAAGCTATTTTTCCCCTGATTGATCATTGTCTCGTATGATTATAGGTAACCCAAAGGCATATAATAATACTTGTTAGCAGTGTGTGTAGTACCTGTTTTTGAGACTCCTACTGCTCATACTTGAAATCCATTTATATGGATTTTAAAAAGAACTTTGAAAGGAACTGTAATAGCAAATATGGCTTCAGCCATAATTATAGCACCTGGCATAAACAAGAGTTTATTGAATAGCGGATTATAAACTTAACATCCAGTTAAAGTTGAAAACTACATCCACATTCATAGAAGTAAAAAATTTGTTCGGCATCAAAGAAGAAAGCTAAAAAATAAGCAAGAATAGAATGTTCGCATTTTTCTTTCATTTGTCTAGCTATTCAATTTTCAAATGCATTTATACACTGTCGTTTCGATTTTAAAAATGTAGTAACGTAATGCACATGGATATTTAATGAAAACTGCATTTTTTCTGCTCTCACTGAAATATTTATGTACGGTTGTAAGTGTACAGTGTTTATGTACAGAATTTTTCATGAAACAGTGAAATTTTGCATTCATGACCTGTCTGTCTATGAACTCTTTGGGAATCATTAGTGCTTCACATAACAATTGTTTGATGTTTTGTGAACATGCTTTGATGAAACTCAACGAAATACTAACATTTTTTTATAAAGATTTCTAGTTTTTGCCAAGCTGTTAAAGTTAATGAACTGAGTACATTATCTAATTGGTTATGTTAAATTAAAGGCCCCTTTTCCTAAAAGCATTTACTTTCTTTGGAGTGTAAGTAAAATGTAATATATCATTAATTAATATAATTCTGCTTTTGACACGCTGTTAATAGTGATGCTTTCACACAAACATTTGTCAGGTTTGTCGCTCAAGCATTGTTTGTTGTTCTCCTTTTGCTTTTTGTAATGCCATTTCTAATCTGTACTTATAGAGTTAAAAATAACATTTTAAATTACTTTACTCAAGTTCGTTAGTTCACAGTTAGTTCACCATCTGACACCAGTACTTTTGTAGAAATGGCTTTGCTATATAACTGTGTCACATCAACTGAGTCTGATATTTGTTTGATGCTGCAGTCTCTAAATCGAACATTTTTCAATACAAAGTTATTCTCTGGAGTTCTGTTTTAGTAAAAGTTTTTGTAAAAGTGGTAGCTTGTATCATTTGTCCCACGCACATAAGTAGATTAGTCCTAAAAATAAATCACATTAAATAAATTTTGCCTGTTCGCCGCTTTTTGTGTATTATTATTTAACGTAGAATTACTTGGAATTCAAATTGCAATACATACTACATAAATTTTTTATATAGTTAAGGATATTTGTAACAATTGCGGCTAACAAAAAAGTGTAACTGTTGTTCAATAAAGGCCTAATTATCTAGCCAATTATTTAGTCTCTGGGTTTGGTCCCTGTGTTCTTGTTAAATAGAGATCCAGTGCCGTAGCTGAAAAAAATATAATCATGTTAAATAACATAAAGTAACACATCAAATAGTTTTGTGCAAAGTTGGATTATTCAGTAAACTCAATAGACATTGATTTTCTGCATTTATTCTGTTATTTAACAAAATCTATGCTGCGAAGGCTTATTGGAACAGAATATAAACAGAAACAGAATATAATGACTACAGCAATTGCTTTTGTTTTATTCAGTTGGTACTAATCCATTGAGATGTTGCAAAGTTGCCGCTAGATGGCACCACCTACCTGAAATCTCTTCACAACACGAGTTTGCTGCATGGCTTCATGTTCGTGTTCGGGAGTAATGCAGATAGCAAATCGCTGGTCAGGTGATCCGTGGGTTAGGAGGAACTGTTAAAACAGATAAAAAATTCCGTCGAGAAAAGTGGAAATTAATATCATAATGATACCGACAGCTGCAACCAGGCAATTTGTACTACAATAGTATGTAAGGTTCCCACAAAAATCTCCAATTAAACAATAATTATCCCGTCAGTTACTCGTCTTCCAGCCATCTTTGGTTAGCAGACGTTGTTGCATAAGCTTTTCGGCGTAACTTGAAATGCATTAAGCTATAAACTTGTAACTTTCACAGCCAAAACCTAAAGTATTGTGAAATTTCAACTTTGTAAGACGCTTGTTTCTAACTTCATTTAATATTAGCTCATACATTCAATCATATAAATATTATTTAATAGTAGTCTAACTTTCGGCACATTGTTTCTGTACCCAACCCAACACGCAGTACCCAACCGCCACACAATACGTAATAAGAATTACACCTGCAAACAGCAATACAGATGACTGTATATAGTGCCATCTATTTTATACGGATTCCACAGCACAATTCGAAAATTTGACTAGTTTTTAATAATGTTATGGTATGAAATTTCGAATTCGAAAACTCCGAAAGGAGTCTAATAAAACGTAGCAGTTTTTCAAACTCAGGCTCATTTAAAACAAATTATATCTCGTCTGTTACTCGTCTTCCCGGAAATTTTTACAAAAGATACACTGAAATATACTCAGAAGAAATGTGTCAAGGTCAGCGCACACAAGAGGTAAAAATTTACAAACAAAAAACAAGAAACACTAAAAAAGTTGTTTTTGATAGTTCTGCAAACGTTTCGTGTTTTCCTCTGCTGGACATGCATACACAGCCACCCGCAATGCGAAGCAAAAACGCTCGCGAAAAAAAAACTATATCAGATCAAGTGATTCGTTTTTGGGAAACAGCCTAAGGTGGCATTTACCTGACATCCGGAATGCGTATGCGGATGCGGAATAGATAAAATCGGTTTATATTGTTTTCAATGCACTCGTTTATTCAGACCTGATTATGCGTTATTTTTTCTGCAGGTATTTCCTGTTAATTTGTTACATGCAGCTGTTCCACAAGTGGATAACGAATAACGCATTCCGGATGTCTGGTAAACGCCCACACTTGACACTTGTTTTTTTTCTCTAGCGCTCATCAGATGTTTTTATGTTGTGTTTCATGTTTTTCCTAACCGTGTGCGTTGACCGAGATTATTACCCCGCAATATTAACATAATCCATTGTAGCATTCTGTATGTTTTGTTTGTCATACCTTGAATGCAGCGTAAATTGGTATTATGATCACGGCAGAGAGGCAGACGAGCCATGCCACTGCATTCGCCCAAACTGGATAATAGTAGTGCTCGTAAGTCAGAGGAAAGTAACGGATAAAGCTCAGAATTGCCAAGAACTGAAATAAATCAATAATTGAAGGAGTCATATCAGAGTTAGTTATGCATCGACTGATCAAAATGTAATATTCCGGATAAAGATAATAAACTATCCTACGTGTGGAATTAGAAAATGACTCACAATTATAAATCTTCTAAACCAAACTTAGCCGACGAAAGAAACTGGAGGCAAGGTCTTAAACTGATTTATCTCAATCGAGCTCAATCCCAACCTTTTCATATATCATTTCTTACTGTAAAGTTTGGTTTCCTGACAAACCTTTTTGATCTATTCACTCATTCGTTGGCTTATAATCTTGACATCAAAATGATAAAAAATTACTTTTACAATTTCAACAGTCCGTTTTGCACCAATTTGAAGATATGCAACATTTTTACAGCAGCACTTTGAAGGAGCGAAAGCTTGATCTCCAGGGAAGTAATTTATGCATCATTTTACCCCAAAATCTGATAATTAAGAAAAGGCACCATACCTGGATTTATCCTGTGCGTAGCTTATGTACACAAACTATTATTTACAGACATACAAACATGAAAAATTGGATCAGGTACTATAATTTGCAGTGTGCAATTGCAAGCTATAAATGACTACTAATAATTACTGTACTAAAAGTTGTACAATTTTATTTAAAATGGTAGCCTTCAAAGAGGCCAGAAGCTTCTCTAACCTAAAATTTTGAGCAATGCATTTAAAGGATGGCAGGATGATTTTTCATATACTACCCCATCTACAAGTACAGTAAAAAGTATACATTTTAACACCAATAATACTACAAAAGCGTTTCTAATAATTAAATAATAGATTAAAATGGCGAGCCCAACTAGTGATGACATCACAAACTAACATAATTTTAACTATCAAAAACATTCCTGAGCATGTTGCGCGTGTTGCAAAAGCGAAAATTTAAGTACAGTGCTACTGTAACAGATTCAGTGTGTTGTACTAAAACTCGGCAAGATTTAAGATAAAAATTAAATTTTCAATTTTACCGCTATACTCACGTATGAGCTGTCGAACGTGTGCAGTTCGTCACAAACGAACACATCAGAACTGAGAGGTACTAACCACTACTGCCCGTCTAACTATGGAATGGCGAAATGCATGTAACAGAGAAGAACTATTGGCGCGAACGCGAAATTGGGTTTGTAAGGTAATAAATCTTTCACGTAAGGCATTCTTTAGAAAACAGTGTTTCCTTTCAATATTTTAAAGAATAGATTGTTTTGACCTACAGTTTAACATTGGGTCCAGCTTTGCTTTAATAAATAATTACTGTCTGCCACTAATGCCATCAGTAACACCAGTCAGTTTCTTGTAACATTGTTTTAATCAATTCTTTTTTCTTAAGTGCGTTCAAGTTGCAATTAGGCCACATTTCAAAGTTCTCCTTGCACGTTCGATAAGCGTTATTAGGCCTACTCTCTTCATAAGCACTTATAGGCATACTCTACATTTTATAAATAAATACTATTTGCATAGTGGATAAACACAGACAAACACAGCCTAACTCTATTCGTTTTTCCACTTACAAAAATAATGATAGGAGTCAACAACTTCCAGCATATCCTCCAGTATATCCCGGGTCTGAAGTTCATCATTGATTGAACGTCACAGCATAACTGTTCAATTCCTGCACAGAATATTACGCCTTATTAAACTTGAAACAGGAATCATTCTCTCACATTGACCCCTCAGTATTGTTCGTTTGTGAAAACTATTTTGTGTCTGGTCATAATTAACTCGACACAAAAAAGTTGGCTTCTAATTTATGAAATTTTCAATTTATGTTTAATATGAATCAATTATCGGTCCTAAATTTCTATTAAATGAAGCTCCAAAGCTATTTATAAACTTCTAAATCACAGTATACATTGTACGGAGACTACATAGGCCACATACACCCTCAGTTAGTCCGGCAACTCTCATAGCATTTAAATGTTTAAAGTTACTTTTTGATTTCATTATAATTATTATAAGGAGGGTGCAATTTATGAAAGTTTACATTTTTATCTTTATTGGCTTTTACATGCACATAGTTTTTGCTTCCTTTTGATAATAATAAAAGTGAGACGTTTTTATGCTGCCAAAACTGCATAATAGGTGAAGGCGAGTTGTCTTTTGTTTTCGAACAATCACAATCCACGAGTGTATACTAAATTACTGATCCTTATATTTTGTTATATATGCATGTGTAAATTATATGTGTTTTTGTATTATGTATTCCATAAACTTGTAATTCGTAAAAAAATCTTAATTACTAACTTACTAACTTACTTACTTACTTACTTACTTACTTACTTACTTACTTACTTACTTACTTACTTACTTACTTACTTACTTACTTACTTACTTACTTTCTTACTTACTTTCTAACTTACTAACTTACTTACTTACTCACTCACTCACTCACTCACTCGCTCACTTACTTGCTTATTTACTTACTCTCTCACTTACTTTTTACTTACTGGCTTACTTTTACTTATTTACTTACTTACTTGGTCATCTGTGTTATTCTCGGCTTGGGTCATCTAGACCGCTCTTTTATCGCTATATTTTCAGCTGTTGGACAACGAAGAAACAAAAATAAATGAAATTCACATACTTCATCATGTCCTTCTACTTCTAACAGAATTGCAAGAATCTTACGTTTTGGTTACAGTCGTTGACTTAAGCCTCACTATAGTTGCAATTAACTTGTGTACAGTTTATTTCTTTTTAGTACAAACCGGTCAAATTCACTATAAAAATAAATCTCTCAAAAAGCGCACAACTGAACGCATTTCTTAAATTTTTAATTTGTAATTTTGGACTGAACACTATATACTGCTTTGCACCAAGTATAAAATCACACTAGGCACGGATAATAGCTGAATGATTACCATGCGACCTCGGCTGTGAAATTAAGGAATGGCAGATCTGTTGATGAGTGACCACAGAGAAAGTTATTTTGGTAGTTTTATCTACCATCATACCCTTGGTTATTATATCAGTTAAGAAAGATCGTATACACATATTTTATGTACAACCTTTACAAATTCAATATCTAACCTGATGATATTTGAGGATTATGTTTAATAATGAGACAGGTTCTGATCCCGCCATAATAAATAATCATATAATGTTAAAAAGGCAACTTTATTACAAATGCTAGGTGTCGACCTGCTAACAGTCAAGTTACTAGTTATAAAAGTCTTTTACCAGGACATAAATACAGAACACAGAATCTTTATGACGGTGCGAATTAGTTAAAATGTGAAAAGGGAAAGGATGACGAACTATATATTGGTTTCCGGCTAAATTCATGCTCCCGAGTTTTCTCTGGGAGTCATAAAACAAGATATCATCATCAATAAAACAGCAGTGTCAATGAAACATCTGCTGTATTTTGATGGAAGCATTGAAGCTTTGGAACCCTGAAACATAGAAAGCTTGGTGCAGAATATTTTTTGACGCCTTTCTAGTCTCTAGCGAGTACTAGGTACTAGTTTTTCAACACATCATATAAAATTACAATAAATAAACGCAAAATTCCCAGGATTGTTAATGGGAAAGAGCGCCTGCAGTTGACTTACCGTAAAGCCAAGATGTCGCCACTAACTCGAAGAATACAGCAATAAACAAGGAGGCTCCGGCGGCATAAGAGTCCATTAATGTTATTACAAAAACGCCACCCTATAAAATACTGCGCTATATAATTTGGAATAATGAAGGCTGTTTTATATCGCACATTAAATGTGCTGTTTCGATTAAGTGCCTTCTCCTGTATCAGTATCTTGTTCATTATACTCTTATATGTAAACAAGCACAGGTCGAGTTCAGGACAGGAAAATCGCAAAATTCGGTCCCAAATTTTGCAGAACTTGTTTATTTGCGATAAATGGTCAGAAATAAACAGTAATTTTTTTCTGATCTTACAGAACGTAGACAATGCGTAGGCCTACGTCCAGCCTCCCATAATGTCAAAAATTAATTTTTAAGAACGCATCTTCCGTTATTCGACTCCGAAGATAATCGCTTCTTAAAATTGCCAGCTTAAATAAAATCTTTCAGCAAATGTCAAAAGTCTTCAAACAATTCCTTTTTCTACAAAATTTAAAAAAATGTCACTCAAAAAGTTTTGTCCACCAGAGATAATGCAGAAGACAACGAATAACAGTTCAAGAAAACAAAATAAGATAGTGCACTTCTGAGACTTGCCATGGTCATAAGCATAAAGACGACAAAGTGTCTCTCAAAAATGTTTATTTTTCACAGGAGCTTTTGTCCTTCACGGATTTTTTCAGCTGAAATCTACTTGTATGGCCTAGATCTTGAAATATTTTGAAAGACATCTAAGATCTTGAAAGGGATCTAAGATCTTGAACGAGATCCAGGATCTTGAAAGAGATCTAAAATCCTGAAAGATCTTGAAAGACTTGCATGACTAGTCTTTTAATATCTAGACTATACAAGCAGATTTATGCTGACGAAGTCCGCGAAGGACGAATTAAAGCTCATGTGAAAACAAAAATTTTCGAATCTAAACGGGCACTTCTTTGCGATTCAGAGAAATAGATTAAACAGCTGGACAATTATAGGCATAATGTACATATGTATGTAGTGTCATACATAAGTGTCAATTTAGAGTGCGCCATAATTCATATATATTTAGATTTTTCTATACTTACGTAGGTAGTACACGACAATCCTACAAGAAAAGTCACATAAATCATAATAAAGCTGAACACTTGTCGACTGTATTTCCATCGTTTTAGTAGCCAGTAAAGTTCATCCTGCAGACCTGTCAAAAGAGCCTCCATGCCACCAATCTATTTAAAAGAGAAAGTTTTGTCAATTGTAGAGCCGGGAGTCAAGGAATGTGCTTTACGACCGAAGTTTAGCAATACTGAGTCTGGTGAGTAAGTGGATGGCGGAAAACCAGAAAAATTGCTCTGCATATAACTCCTTGTTATTACCTCGTAGAAAGAAGATGTACGGACATTCTTGTGACTCGGAAATTACTATCGATAAAAAGCTAGGTTTGGCTCTTCACATATAAAAATCCACATTAACTAGGTCCCATATTACTAAGAAAATTTCATGCAAAAAAACTGTCAACCGATTTAATTCTGGGATTTTTCGTTAAAAAGCCAGAATATGTCATGATTATAGGAAAAACATTTCGTCATCCTCTGCCAATTGACATGAAGCTATTGTAGCCCTTATTTTAAGTGGCCATGTTAGGGTGAAAGCTATAAAAATCGTTGCAGTAGAACGAGAACCGCTCCCATTATTATGACTAACCTTCTAAGGCAAGCTGGCAAACGTAAGTTAACTATGATCAGATGTGAACACTTCCTCCTTCAACAAGAGAGATAGCCGGAGGTAGTATGGAAAATCACTGAGAAGCTTTTTACTATCGATCGGCCATCCGTGGTCTATAAGTCAGAGCCAGCGTTTTTGTAATTTGGACAGCAAGGATCCAATAGTACTAATAGCAGAACACAATGTCTAGATGGAAGCAGCGTTAAGCAGTAGTAGTAGTAGTAGTAGTAGTAGTAGTAGTAGTAGTAGTAGTAGTAGTAGTAGTAGTAGTAGTAGTAGTACTAGTACTAGTACTAGTACTAGTACTAGTAGTACTAGTACTAGTACTAGTAGTACTAGTACTAGTAGTACTAGTAGTACTAGTACTACTACTACTACTACATAAGAGCTGACAACTTAAAAAGACAAGCAAAAGAGCAATAATAAACAAAAAGGAAAGCGCTCAAGTTAACTCTGAAAAGCTATATTATTACCTTATTAAAAGCTATACTGCTTCAGCCAATCTCCGACAAACATGAAGCCATGTACCATCATCTGGAAATTGAAGCAAATGTCACAAGTAACAAATCACAATTTTAAAAGACTAGATGGTAGCAGCAAACATGTGCATGAAGGACGAGAATCATATAGACGCTTGTTACTACCATATAGTCTTTTAGTTCTGTGTCTGATGCTAGTTTGTCACTTGATGTATTTGATCAAATTTTCAAATGCCGGTATACAGCTTCATATTTGTTTGAATGTGGCTAAAGCAGTATAGCCAAAACTTTGCACAGTTTTCAATAAAGATTTGAAAACTTCACCTAGTTTTGGCACTTTGTCTTTTGGTTTATTGCCAAGTTAAGATTCCCAAAAAGGTACTCCAAGATAACTTTAGTATGTGTAAGAACAGTTACTAAGTTTTGTTTGCTATAAAATGTTTATTGAACGAAAATTATAAACTTCGCTATCATTTAAAAACCGAATAAATTTAATTTTAAAGCACCAAACTTACTGAACTCCCTAGTCCAAGCGTGAGCAACATTACAAAGAAAATAAGGGCCCAAAATGTTGATCCTGGCAAAGTAGCAAGTGCATCTGGCAGTACCGTAAATCCAAGTCCAGAACCTTAACAAAAACGGATCCTGGTTTTGAGTTTGAAAAAACAATGACTAAGTTAACTGTACTAACATTGTTTAAATAATCCTACTTAAAGCTTGTGAAACATACCAGCACTGACTACATTGGAGATGCGAACATTTTTTGTCCAGGCCAAGTATCCCATGTATGAAAAAACTACAAATCCACACAAAAAGCTCGTCAAACTGTTGACAATTGACGTGATAAGCATGTCTCTGAAATCAGCAAGAAAATAAACATGTAAACAATGCAATGTATTGCAGTAAGCACTAAAATCGGGATTTTCACTATCAATAGTTTGTAATTGCTCTCAAAAGGCAATTTGTCTACGGAACGGTTACTAACTGGCAAAGGAGATGAAAGAGATGCTTGGTACAGAAATGCACACATCAGGGTATTAAGTCCACACTAGGATCAAAACCGTTTCGGTGGTCACTCAAAAAACTGTAAAAAAACTAGTCAATATATTCTTTAGTATCGCCCTTGTTATTATAGTCTGTCATTAGTTAACGTTACTGCCAGACCGAGTGTCATCATTATTGTTAGCATCGTAGACGCCACAGGCGTTTTGGTATCTTCGAATCGGCAAAGTCTCAGACAGGTCTTACGTGGTTAAAAACTTACATTGATCAAAATAGAATAAAAAAGCTATTCAACGAATAGTTTTCGTCATACGTTATGCCAGTGTTAATTGACCTGCTACTGTTAAACGACCTACATTCGCGTGTAAACTTATTATAACTGGGATTGGTGTCCACATCAGCAACAACATGTAATGAAATGTCATAACACCGACAAGCTTTGACAACGATAAAATTAAGCCTATAGCAAGGCAAAACGCATAGTGTTGATCCCCTTAGGCATTGTGGATAACGGCAAATGGCCATGTATCAAACCACAGAATTATAATTTCTTCATTTTAATGAAAAATTTCTTGAACTTACCTGTAGACATTGTTGTGAAATCTATTGAAGGACGCGTAGGCCGTGTATACACCAAATCCTGGTCCTATGGAGTAGAATACTTGTGTTGCTGCATCAAACCATGTCTATAACAATAATTATTGTATTGTCGCACGTTAATTAGTTACAGGAGTTCTATTTCTATAGGCATTTATTTCCATTATTCACCCTTTTAATACCCTTTACCGTGGGTATATAATAGTGTTAACAGTAAGTATCTTTCTTCTATTACATAGCCCTGAGTAACTTCACAGAAGAAAAAGCTGTTAATGACGAAATTGGGAAAAATTCACAAATATCAGTCTTTGAAAAGAGCGCAGCTTCAGATGGAGTAGAAGGAAAAGAAGAAAAAAGAACACAATAGCACAAATTCTCTAATAGGTGGTTTTCGGTTTCTAACAGATAAACTGAGGGTTTGTAATGCAAAACTTAAGCACACATTTTGCTAATTAAGCACACAGGTAAAATCTGTAGGTGGCATTAAGCAGTAAGCAAAATCAAAACAATACGATAGTGAGTAAATGTGAAGACCGTTAAAAATATACGAATAAAGTAATATGGTGGTCAAACATTATCCAGGTACACCCATTATTTAAATTATCGTAATTACATAGAAGTTTTCCAGTTAAAAGTGATTCATTAAGAGAATAATAATTCTTTTGTACTACATTAACATTAATAAATTAACATTAACATTAACAGATTTGCGAAAAGGTTGCTTAACTACAGCTGGCTCGACAATGTGTCACTTAATGGTAGTGTTTGTTTGAGGTGTCAAAATTATTTTAAAATTACTAAAATCAAAAGTATGATACACCTTTCTTACACAAGGTTTATGCTTTTTCGATGATATATACATGCTGTAAATGATAAATTCCCAAAAGTTCGTGTTTAGTTATTTTTTGCACATTTTCTTTTTAATTTGAAGACATACAGCAATGCATTGTATTAGTACTGCGTCTTTTCAACTTCTTTGTTATTCTGCAATCAATATTCTAGACAGAACTACTGTTCCGCTTTTGCTTACCTCAAGCCGTAAGAGCTGCGTTGCATTTGGTGTGAGATAGTACAGGATACCATCTTTTGCTCCAGGCAATATAGCGCCTCGAATAAGCAGTATAATCAGCATAACGTACGGCGTCACTGCTGTTAGATACATAACCTAACAAAATAAGATTTTGCGATTTTTTATTCAAATATCCTGTAGTTATAAAGGGAAAAGAAAGAAAAAATTACGACGTTCTAAACTGCTACTGCAGTTTGTTATTAGATGAAAGACAACCACAAGTAATTACTAACACAAATTTTTAGGCGTGTGTTTTACATATGGCACAGAAAAAACATAGCAAAGCAAGAAACACGAAGAAAATGCATGGAAACACTAAATCCCTGGCCTCAGTTAGACAACACAACAAAAACTGATAGAAATAATTTATTATTAAGGTTCTGTGGTTAATTTTAAACCTTGTAAATGCAAACACTACAATGTTCGGAGATGTGTCAGAAAGAAAAAGAGACAGAAAGACAAAAAATATTAAAAGACAAAACAGAAAAATAAAGAAAGAAACAACAGTTATTGTTAAGAAAAAGAAATGTCTAGAAAAGCAACAACGAAGAAATGTTGTTGTACATAAGTAACCATCTTGTTATGACGTAGTTGACAAGGCCTACCTTCCCAGATGTCTTAACACTTTTCAGCAATGCCAGAAATAGAAAGGTAAACACTAGCAAAGCACACAATGTCACGTCCCATTTCAAACCTCCCAAATCGTTTATTCCAGAGCTTTTGGGTATACCCAACACTTTGTGGCTGTAGCAAAAAAAGAATGGTTGAAGTTTGTGACGCCGGGTTTTACTTGTTGGTTTTCTGTTCTTTATTTAAACCAGATTTTCTTCAACAATTCCCAAACTACTACTCCTAGCCGAGCGGTGAGGTAGTACACAGATGTTAGTAGTTTAGAAACTGAATAAGTTTCTCATAGGTACCTCTACGGGGCGTACCTTGAGATAAAAGATGTGGGTTCGAATCACGAGCGGGATCTTAAGTGTCGGCCTTAAGTTGCTGTTATTGTGTTTAGCTAACAAAGTGTGAACTATTCATAATATTTTCACTATTCAAATACTTTTTAAACGTTCACAAAGAAACGCACTCCAAGATACATATTTTGTGTATAAAGAACAATCAAAATTTAATGAACAAATTTGTGATGATATGATCAAAAAGATAATTTTCAAAAGCAATCAGATAAATACGAGGCAAAACCCAACTAAAGATAAACAAATTAGATTCTAATACACTAGGTACTCACTAATTACCCTTTCCCTGGGAGGTGCACCGAAAAACCTGTCCACGCTGAGATGGTTCACTGTTCATTAATATCTTGGCATGCCACATAATCATTGGTGACGTCACTGGAAACGAAGTCTGCACTGTCCCGTCTATGAGGTAGGTGAGGTGACATCGAGAATGGTTTAACTTCCTCAGAGGCTGGCGTCAGGTAAATTTATGCGGTGATATTCAGTCCAACCTTCCACATGAACAGTAGTAACTCCATAACGGCTTTTAAGCAAATTGTCCCAAGTATCCATTTTGCTGTAAATTTCGATAGTGCACAAAATGTATCACAACGTATCTAGACTGCTCGAAAACGTTACTGTCCTTTAACTGTAATCACAGCTATATAAAATGCTAAATGCCAAACTGCAACACATTACATAGTCCGCAGGTAACACGTACAGAGCAAACGTCTTTACTTCATAGCTATAGAGGTGCCGACTGAAACCGTCGAAATAAACTAGGACGACAACCTGGTTTCCAACTTATGCATTTGTTGAAGGACAGGTGTGTGGCTTTCCCATCCCGCAGTACTTACAGTACCTATTCGTAATACTAGCTACACATTCATGTATAGTAAACTGTTCATAACAAAGTTTTAGTAATCATATGAACCCGTGAAAGCAATACTAAATTAGAAAGTCTGAAAAGTCCACTGAGACTCGAGACCAAGACCTACTGCTAGCCGTTGTACTAAAAGGTACCCTGATGTCTTAGACTCGGAAATTTACATTATAATTTACACTAGAGATCTGTGAGCGACACATTTCATACTGCATCAAGACATAATGCAAATTCAATCGCTATGTTGGTAACAACAATAAAGTCAACACCCTGTCCTTGTAACTTTATATGCATCCACAAAATTTATCCAGACAGTTTAGTTTCGAATAGAAATTGTGATGCTGATAATGATGATGATGATGATGACAGGTCATGCAAATTACCGCGGTGCGACCTTTTGCCGTGAGGATAAGCAATGACTTTGACATGAAGTGAACTAAAAGGAACTGGAGTGAATTGAAGTATCATTAACTAATTAGATTACGACCGTGATTGCCAGAGTGTTTAAACTATTGTGGTTTATTTTTAACAGTCATTACCCATTGCGGGTAATGAGTTGCAGAAAGAAAGGAGACGCCGCAAATGGTTTATAAAGACTCTGGTAATCACGGGCATAATCTAACTGATTAAAGATATCGTTAGTTGCCAGCTAATGTGAGAAAAATGAACTGATTTGTGTTTACAAGGATTAATTCTAGCAGAAAAATTTAAGAGCGCTTAAATTACTCAAGACTAGGGGGACAGGCGATAGGGAATAGATGATACATGTGTCGAAGGCTAGCGATGGTACCTTTCAATATAATCGTGACTTTGTCAGGGCTGACCCTACCACTAGATTAACTAGCCAGTCGCCTAGGGCGCCAAATTCTGAAGTAATTATTTAGTATTTAAGTTTAGTATAAGTAACAGCATAGTGTTCGTGAAATTCCTTAAGTAGCCAGCGCTAATTAAATGAAATGAACTATTTGTGTATTTTCCTGTCAAAATGCATAATTCATCGATTCTAGCAAATGTCTTTCCGCGGCAAAACACGTTTTATTTTTGCTTTATCTGGTTTCCTTAGATTATGTCATTTCTTACAAACGTTACAGACGCGTTATCCTTATTTATCCAGTTTCTACATAGTAGCACAAGCTGCAGATAGGTAATTAACTATAGCTAATTAGTACACTATAATACATGCATACATACATATAATACGGTGTCAAATCGGTGTTGGCCGCGCCTCACCGATTTGAAGAATAGAGGAAAACCGGCTAGAAATCGAATCCTGATTCCTTCTGGTGTCTCTGGGTTTGGCTTCGCAATGACATTATATGCGCGGACTATATGCTGTGTGTCAGCCTCGACTTGTCACAGATGCGAACTCAATTTAGTATTTAATTTTCAATTAACTAATTGACTATTAGTCATTATTTTGATTTGTATTTTTAAACATAATTTTTCATTGGCACTAAATATTGCCGTGGTGACACCTGATAACAAAATTTGCAGTTATCGCTTAATATTTTGCTACCGCTATATGTTTTGTATGGAATTAGGTCACTTAGCTTCCTCAGTTTAATGCAGTGGTTTTTCACACTAGATAGCAGGAATAGAGCTTAAACAACGATCATAGACAAATGGGTGTTAAAAACAACGTTTTCCTCAAATGCCATGATAGATTTGTTGATAGAAATGAACAGATTAACTGTGACTGTTCTTGACTAATGTACATTATGTTTACCATTTTTGTGTATATGTGGATCGACTATGGGACTACGAGTATGACAAAAATACAGATTGTAAAGTTAAACTATGTTTTCATCAATTGATTAACAACAGCTTTCAGTCATTTTTCATTTATTCTCAAACTCGGCCAAGCACGGTCAAGTGCAAAATGGCTTAGTTTCAGCAGGATAATAAGAAAAGCAAGACAATAAACAAGTCTTGTTCAAATATAAAAGCAGTTCATACTCGAAAAATTCTTTTCCTGGCGATGTTTGCTGTGCCGAAAAATTCGTAGGCAAATTTCCATTCGCGCAGTAGACAGTATTCCACGGGTGTCCACAAGTGGCCCAAGGCAAATTAGCAGTGAAAGATGAGAAGAAATAGTAAAATGCCCAGCTGACGATGATGTTGTAGTAGAACGCTACATAGAATGATATCAAACATGAGGCAAACCCAGCGCCTGTAAAAGATTTGGTTTGATTGACTGACTGATTTTTTTTATAGATTTAGTCGATCTGTACTAAATATACTTTTAATTAAAATGGAAATGTATAGTACAAACTAAAAGTTTACGGATTTTAGATTTTACATAAATATAAAATAAACTGTATATAATAGGAGAAAGGGAAAAGTCCTTCCAGGTTAAAGTCTCTTAGTAGAAGAGTTTCAGTAAATTCAGCTAAGTTTAACACCTTGTCTCACTAGTTATTTCATAATCAGAGTCACAATTTTGAACAGGCTTGAAAATGCCGACATTATGCATTTTGCGCATTAAATTTATGGCGGCTTGTAAAATTTGATCGGATTTCTGCAAAAAATCTCATTTGAACTGGCAACAATATGTTCAGGCAGAGCATGTCTTGACAAATCTGTTTCTAAAACGTAATTTGCTAACATCCAATTTGAATAATTTACTAAATAATTTATTAAATTTTACCAAAATAAAAAGTGCCATTAAGCAAATACATTGTGCTATATCTTCGTAAAAATGTGAGTTTTTCTAACTACTAAGCGATATTGTTTTTATTATTTAGTTATGCACACCTAAACTATATATATATATGTATATGTATAGTTTGTGGGACATTTTCTTTGCTCAGTGAAACCTATAAATTAATCATACCTTTAAATAAGGGGCATAAGGTATTCCAGATCCCAAGGCAACCTCTTCTGTGAAACTGTCCAATAATCAACTCAAGATACATCAATGGCATGCCAATCAGAAACAACATCAACAGATAAGGAATTAAAAATACAGCTGAAAAGCAAAAGAATAAATTGATGAAAATAAATGCATGTTGCTAAATCGCGCAGGCAACAGCATGCACACATAAATTTTTTCTAATGGGCAGTAGCATGCACACCTAAACTTTTCCTAGTAGGCAGCAGCATGCACACCTAGACTTTTCCTAATGGGCAGTAGCATACACATCTAAATTTTTCCTAATGGGCAGCAGCATACACACCTAAACTTTTCATAATAGGGGCAGCATACACACCTAAACTTTTCTTAATAGGGGCAGCATACACACCTAAACTTTTCCTAATGGGGAGGAGCATACACACCTAAACTTTTCCTGATAGAGAGCAACTAGCATTCTTCGACAAGGTTTTGAGGAGTATATAAGGTAAGCGTTTTATCAGCATTGTTGACTTCCTCAGCAACTCAGCGAAATAAAATTTCTACAATAGAAAGAGAAGATAAATTGAATCTAAAACATTATCGTCTCTTGCTGTTGTTGAAATTTTATTTTAATAGGACTTTCTGAGGAAGTCAACAGCGTTGATGAAACGTTCATGATCATCAATAAAGTTCGTTAACAGCACAATAATCCCAGTCTTCATTAATGAAGAATAATAAAATAATCCTAAAATAAACCATAGTAACATTAACCATTTTAGATGAGGCACGTACCTCCTCCGTGTATGTAGCACAGAAACGGAAATCTCCAGAAGTTTCCCAAACCAACAGCGTAGCCAATAAGAGACAAAAGCGATTCCAACTGCGTGTCCCATTCTAATCTTTCGCCCGTTTTTTCTCGCTCAAGCTCTGCCCTTTTTCTCTCTTTTTCTGGGACGAAATAGAACGCCTGTCCAAGGGCAACGGAATAAGTTGCTGGTGGCTGCACGGAACCAAAAATATTCAAAAATTAATTATTTCGAGTGTTTTCAACGTTCTTTATCTGTAACTTAGCAGTATATTACACGTGTACAAAGCACTTTATTTTGAACTGGCCGGTAATCGGTTAATTGAAGTCAAATGTTATTTAAAGGAAAGGACAAGAAACTTAGCATGTTGGGTTTATTTTACCGTTATCACTAAAACCTAGAAAAATTTAACAAAGAAATTTGCAAAAACCTGTACGTAAAGCATAAATTTTACACCAGTACAAAGATCTTCAGGTCCAGTGGCAGCCGCCATTCACTTGAAAATTGTGACGTAACAGGTCGAATATCGTCACTTTTCGTGAACGCATCGTTGCTTTCCGTAAGAGCACGCTGCATAAACTAATTCATACTTCTACAGCCTTCCTAATATTTGCTTCCAGAAATATCACAAAACTAACTATCTAATTTTTAGGAAAAGATATTATACTTTTAACGGAAATTAACAGGGCGTTGGTTTTCTTCAGTCGATCAACGACGTCATTGGTGACTGTTCAAAATGAAAGCGCTCAAATGTGAATGATCGTGACTTTACTAAAGCGATTTTACTAATTACACGAGGCGTTTATTACATTTTCGTCCTTCTAACAGTTTTCGCGAACACCGAAATAATCGTAACATGGCTTGGCCTTTCCTTTAACTCAAGCCTGCCTTCAATACAATGACTTATTTATTTGAAACTGTTTATCGTAACTGCGACGTTATCAGCGAATTCATTATAAGAAATTTTAGATTGTTATAATTGGAACTACTGCCACTTTAGTGTCTAACTAACATGAAGCGTTCTAGGTCCGTCAAGATGAGAAAAGTCTCTCAGAAGTGGACAAGGGAGAAAAGTGAGTATTGAGAAACGTGGACAGTGCGAAATGTGGACATTAGGAAAAAGTGGGCAGTGAGAAAAGCAGACAAGACTAAGAGAGAAGTGAGAATAGTAGACAGTAAGAAAAATGAACAGCGAGACAGCGGACAGTGAGAAAAGTAGAAAATGAGTAAGTGACCGGTGGACAAAGTAGTGGACAAAGAGTAGTGGACAAAGAGAGAAGTGGACAGTGAGCAAACTGAGCACTGAGAAATGTCAACAATGAGAGAAGTGGATATTACAATTAATGATTATTATTATTAGCGATGTTACAAACCGCAGTTAATTAAATTTTGATACCAAACTTGAAAAACAGGAAACGAGAAAAAGTTAGTATGCACACTGGATTTTAACCACGGACCTTCAGCTCACATTGCAGACCCCTTAAACCACTAGGCCATCATATCTCTCAGCGGTCAGGACAGTCCAAAGTTAATCCTTTTTTCTGGCCGACCATATTCAGCATTTTGAAAGTTAGATCGCTCACGCTACAGTAATTGTAACTAACTGGACATATTTTTTATTTTGATCAATTTTGATTCTGAATTTTCGATGGATGATTAATTATTATAATCTTAATAAGAAGATTTTTATTAATGATGTTACAAACCTACAATTAATAAAATTTTAATACTGTACCACTTAATACTGTATTAAGACGGGAAATGTGGAAAAAATTCCAGGCAAAAAGCCAGGCTAGTTTTCAGCCAGGTGATTTAAACAGTGAACTTTTACTTGGGCTGCGGATTGTAACGTCAAAGTAGGCATTGAAAAAAAGTAAACAGTGAGAAAAGTAGGTATTGAATGATGTAAATAGTGAGAAAAGTGTGAATATTGAAAAAAGTAGGTAAAAGTGAATAGTGAAAAAAGTATGCATTGAAAAAAGTGAATAGTAAGAAAAGTGGGTATTGAAAAAAGTGAATAGTGAGAAAAGTGGATATTGAAAAAGTGAATAGTGAGAAAAGTGGATATTGAAAAAGTGAATAGTGAGGAAAGTGGGCATTGAAAAAAGTGAATAGTGAGAAAAGTGGGTATTGAAAAAAGTGAATAGTGAGAAAAGTGGATATTGAAAAAGTGAATAGTGAGGAAAGTGGGCATTGAAAAAAGTGAATAGTGAGGAAAGTGGGTTTTGAAAAAAGTGAATAGTGGAAAAATGGATTGGTAATGTGGTACAGACTGGTGATTAAATTAGGTAACAATTTTTGGTGCATCTTAACTCTGAATTTTGTCCTCTATCCCAGTGGTAATTTTTTTTAAAAACGCCCAGTTATAAATAAAATAACAGAATTTTTTAAACCTGATTTTCGTTTTGTGACCTGACGTCCATCTTTTCTTGCAACTCAAGTGGCGGATTCTCTTTCTCCATCTTGTCCTCTCTTCAAGTCCTTCACGAAACAAACGGCGAGATACGAAGTTGTTGACGCTTAAATCAGCTTACAAACAGCACACGTCAGTGTTACATTATTAAAAGTAACTTTGATTTAAATATTTATAAAAAAATCTCATTCAAAACCGCAAAATTTGGTTTATCGTAGTGTCAGCTGTGCTGCACAGAACACTCTCACAAATATTAACATACTCGTTTGCGCCATGAACCCTAGAAGTTGTAGCTGCTGCAATGTGGTTTTATGTTCCCTGCCGGCTTATCAAGTTATTTAGGGGTTCCTCCCGCTTCTCTTGTTACAAAAAGTCTTAGACCAGCATCTTTCTAGGTCGGATGCTTATAACTGGAACCGCTGCATGGCTTACTGGGTATAGTGTTTTCCTGAAATTGTAAATTCTGGCTTGTTATCTTACAACTCATAGTATTTGAGGTCAGAAGCGAGAAACAAAATTGAATATAATTTTCCTGATCTAGTTATGATCTGAATAAGCACTTCATTTAAAATACAACTTTGTTTCTTACACAAATTACTTTTCCAAAAATCTGAATTTTTATATTTTCCGAATAATGAAAAGCTAGAATTAGATAAACAAATGAACTAAAGTGTCATATTTTTTCCTAAATGTTCTACTGCCCTACACACTGCACGTTCGATCGCACAGCCTTGCATTCCAGATATTTTCATAAAAACTGTGACGAATCCTTCGCAGTGCCACAGTTTTGGGCGACTACAATTGAATGATTATTACAGACGATTTGAGATAGCAGTTGCTCCTACTTCAGTTGCACGTGTGTCAGCGTCTCATAATCCACTAGATAAGTATTGTGCACGTCTGTAAAATGTGTGTTTTGAAGGACAATTTGCTGCGCGTTGGCATCTGGCTATAGTAATATATGAAGTGATCCAATATCTTTAATCCAAAGTGTTTGATACAATAACACTAGAAAAAGATTGACAGATTGACTAAACCAGAGCTATATTTGCAGCCTAGTTTTACGCATGGTGCTGCAAGACACCGTCAAAATAAATTGATCCCGTGTGAACTAGCTTCTGTTTACATTAGTGTTCTTCACATAAGAGAAATTGTTGCAACTGACAAGCTACAGAAAACAGAACCTGTGCTAAAATAAAAAACTTGTCAAATAACAACTGGACTTAATTCGTTTTCCAGTTTTACCAAGATGGCAAGGCATTGTATATCTCCCTAGGTTGCTGAATTCAAATACGATAAAATGTTAGTTTTACACCAGCTGCTGCTTACTCACGTGTTGGCTGATTTCAAATTGCTGTAGGAGCCACTACAACTATTGTTGCTGTTACCGCCACTGCTGATTTTAGTGGCGCTGTCGTCATTGTTGCTCTTGACAGTTCAGAGCAACCAGTGTAACTTATTTAGGCAGCTTGAATGACAGCACTCAGTTTAAGTGATTTTAATACAGAATGCAAAAATGAGCAATTCACTTTTAATTTATATCTACCTAAGTCAGCACCAATTAGCTGATTTTGGGCATCAAAAGTTACCGACATTTGAATATCAAGTTAGTCAATTTGATTGTTACTCGAATGGAATAGATTAAATTTTAGCTATGTTACGCCTGTCGTTAACAGTAAAAGTAGTTTACAAACTGCTAATACAGTACTCTAGCGTTCTCCACAATAGCGCAAAACGTGAAGTGAAAAGTGAAAATAATGTTTATTTTCATTAACCTGCATAAAAGCATTATAACCTAGAATCATTGACGTGTAGTAATAAACCCGTAAAATGTCAAAATTAGAAATCACAAACTTGAAAGCTAGTTATTTTGGCAATTTAACTTTATTTACTTATTTGAATTTCCGTTGTGGGTGTTTTTCCAATATGTTTTACTTAAACACTAAAATCGGTAAAGCACGTCTAAGTATTAAAAATTGCGTAAAGCATAAAATTTAGCATTACATGACAATATGAGATCATTCGAAAAGCTGAAATAAAAGTCGGGATTTCAAAGGCGTTGAATTAAATACGTTGGACATTCAAAGCTGCAAAATTGAAATACGTTTGCAATAAAATTTGATTTATGAATTCAAAAAAAATTCTAAGTACAATATAACACAGCTTATATAAAAGCAAACATAATTATGTACAACGGAATTTAATATAGTTATAAATGCTTCCCTATGTCAAACTTGCATTAAACAATAACAAAATCTTAAATCAACAATTAAAACAATAAGCGCAATAAAACTATAAGTAAACAACACATTACATGACATGCTATAATGAGTTTTTTATCGAAATTATTTTGAAAACATAGCTATATAACAGCTTAGTAACGCAATTATTGGCACGTGTTGGTTTGATATAAGTACAGTCACAAAATTATATAGACAATTTGAAAGTCTAATGAATTTAGGAGAAAATCATTGGTAACACTGGAAAAGGAAGTTAAAATGTTTTTTCTGTGATCCGAAAAGCGTGAATATTCTTATGTGTTCGTGAACGCTTTACGCATTACTAAAGCCCATTGCGTTCTCTCTGCTATTTTTGGTCGGTGTTCGTAAAAAATTGAAGTAATAATTTTTGGAAGCCATGCCTCTGTCGAAATTTCAGCGTGACAGTATTCGCAGAGGTAACATTGTATTATTACACGTAAAAATTCAACAGAGTGCAGGTTTTGGGTGCATAAGATTTTGCAGGGAAAGCACAATACGGCATGTATAATCACTCAGTGAGTGAACAGCAACTAAATGCACATCAAACACGATAGTACGCCTCTTCCAAATCTCGAAAACTCAAATGAAAGAAACGTTGCTGTGTATATGTCATAAAGTGACCAAAATTCACCAGGAAACAGACAAAATCGGTTTATCATGTTTCAATGCACCCGTTTATCAGGCCTGCGTTATGCGTTATTTTTTCTGCGGCTATTTCCTATTGGTTTTTTATTCCGCACCTATTCCGCAGGGGGATAACGCATAAAGCATACACATTCCGGGCGATAGGTAAAAGCTGCTTTAACAGTATACTATAACAAGCGTAAAACTGCGTTTTCAGATTTTAATGCTACTGTAAAGAAACCTTTAAAAAATCATCGTACGATTTGTCATACCAACTTGTGCAAATTACATAATGCAGATGAGAGGTTTCAGAATTTGTCTTTATATGCATAACAATCATCATTGTTACCATTAAACGATGGTAATAAAAATACATGTTCTCTATGTTAAATTTTGTTGTACACACACGATATAAATTTTAATAACATTTCAGTAAAAACCATAGGGTACATTATTAATGTTTACACAGTCTTACATAATACAGAATTTACAGACGTCTTGTACTGAAAATTGCACGATTAAAAATCATATTATTCTATTATATGTATGATATGTATAGAAATTTACAAGCCTCATATAATTATGACGTTTTTGGTCTCCTTCGTCTTCATATTGAAATGTAATGTCTCGCCTGAAAACACAAACATAAACATATTAAAAAACTGAATATAGGGTGAAAAGTAAAAAATACATTTATATATTTAAATAACTACTAACTTTTAATGTTTGGTTTGGCCTAATAGTTTAAATATGGTTAACCAGAAAGCATTTATTGTAACCAATTGTTATTTTAAAAAGTTAGGCCTAGTTGTTTCATTGTTGTTTGATAAGTAACAAATGAATTACTATATTGACTTTAATTTATCATCTTATTTCTCTGTGTTTTTACTGTAGCCTCGTCTTGAGCCTTTGTAGAAATAATTTTTAAGCTACCAAGTAAAAAATAAATTCTTACACTTGTCACTCATTACTCCTTCTTAATGAATGACCACAGATGGCAGCACATAAATTGAATCACTCTAATAGCTTACTCGAAATATTTAATGAATGTATATTTAATGAACATACACAATGTATTATATAATTTTGAAAACATCGTTCATTATGCCATTCACCGGGACATAGTGCAAGTACTAAAATGCAGCCACTGCATTTATAGGGATAAATTTTTCACACTTATCGATTCCATGTCGTAAGAACAGATGGCGCCACTTACCTGAAATCTTTTCACCACACGTGTTTGTTGCATGACTTCATGTTCATTTTCAGGTGTAAGACAAAGAGCCAACCGCTGCTCAGGCGTCCCTTTTGTTGTTAAATACTGAAAAAAAGTTGAAATAGACATAGTATTAGCAAGTGCAAGCCTCTCTTGTGAACTGCGGAACAGTGACTTTTTCAATATAGCGTGAAATACAAAGGTCTCTTTTATTGTGAGATATGGGAAATCACTGGCCCGCAGTTTAAAAGGGAGGCTTGCACTTGTTAATCAACTGGTCAATTAACGTTATAATTTTTTATTTATTTCTCGCAAAATTCAGTTTATATGCTGAGTACACAATAAAGTGAATCATGCTTCACACAAGTGTGAAAAGCTTGATGTATAGATCTTTTTTACATTGAAATTAAAACTTCGCATACAGCCATACTTTAGTCTCTACTCAACATCATTATCATGTATAAAATATAAAAATTTTAGTATATCCAGCTTTTTATTACTGTTTTATACCTTTTAGACGTTTGTCGCTTAATTGTTTATTGCGACGTTAAAGTATGTCAAGCTACAGTAAGAAGACAAGAATGTGCAGCGACGGTCGACCATTCTGGCAGGTAAGCCAGTTTACCTACATAGAAGTGAGGCACTTTTCACATGCATTTTGTGCAGAGGTAATGCATTTCCAGCTCACATAAAAATATTTAAAAAAATGAACAAAACTGGAAGTTTGTTATTGTTGCAGTCATTAGTTACTCGTTTGTGTAGTAACTCTATAAAGAGGTCTATTTCACCGTGTTGCTGGTCTCATTCATGTAAAAAGTTTTTAACAATTTTTCATAACGTCATGATAAAGTTCTGTATTGTGAATTTTTATGAAAAAAACGGATTCGTGGCAATGGTAATTTAAAGACTTTAAAGATTTAAACGAACTGACCGACTGACGGAAGCGCATTATATGAAGCCTAGCAGACGAGCTAGGTCCATGCCTACAAACACGAGTTTGTACATTTTACAAGACAGCAAAATACGCATACATGCGTGTATGCAAATAACCCAATGCTTCACATTCCGGACTAGTTTTTTTGCTCAAGCTTTTTAGCTGAAAAAATACTGCGTAGAAAAGGAACTAAAGTTTCTTTTAAGCTTCTTTACCTCTATTTTAAAATTTCCCATTTTATAAGTTCTGTTTCGCTAAAAAATCTGCAAAGCCAATGCGAATAAAGTTCTTTACGTTAACCGAGGTGTATAGTTTTTTTATAAACAACTAATAAACTTAAATTGCTGACCCTACCTTGTACACTGCATGAATTGGTATTAAGATAGCCGAGGAAAGACAAATTAGCCATCCAAGTGCATTAGCCCACTTCGGATAAGTATAGTCTTCATATGTAAGTGGCGCATAGCCAATAATACTGGCTAATATAATGCACTGAAACAAAATGTACTCAAATTAACGCTTAATTATAGGGCCATTATTAGAAATAAGTCTAAGATTTAATGTGTTGAAAAACTTCTGCAACCTTCGTGTAACTAATAACAAAAAAAATAAGTAAAGATCCGCATTACTTTGTAAATATTATATAAATATAGTAAAGATCCAGTATAAGATCGCTCAGATTTCACTCTTGGCTTATACTTCTTGACAAGAGGACACAATGTAGAAATATTCAATACGCAAAAAACACTTATTACTGCTGCCACAAATATGGACTTTCGTATTTTTGGTACTAAGTCTAAGTCACACTTCTTAAAGTGTGAACATTTCGTACATTCATGTTCCAATGACTCCTTTCTTTTTCGTTCTTTTTTCAGTGTTGTTCTTTTCTTTCGATGATTTATTACGTCAGCCTTTTACTTTTGCGTTGAATGTTTTCTTTCCAAACACACGAATGTTTGCTTGGTCAACTATGTTCATTTGTGTGCTTTTGTCCAATTGTTCATCCTTCTTATATGAGTTTATTCATTTGTTATTTGTTTCTTTGTTCGCTGTTTGTTCACCCATTCGTTACTTCATTTATTTGTTTATCTGCCAGCTAGCTAGTTATTTAACATGACAAAAGAAATTTGATGTTCTTCTGCATGTATGTCTGAAAATGTGACTGTAAGTTTTGTAAAAACATTTTCCTCGCTTTCAGCAGTTAAGTTAATAATTATAACTATAATATAGATTTTCATAAAACTTACAAAAATAAATATGGGACTCAAGAATTTCCAGCATATCCTCCAGTATATCCCAGGTCTGAAGTACATCATGGTTTGGACATCTCTACATAAATTCTCAATTCCTACACACAAAAACATAAATTGTACACATACCTTTTAATATAATAACAGCGTAAATCGTCTATATTACTTTTTCAAACAATAAAAAAGACGTCAAGCAAATCAGGACTTGAACTCCAGACCTTGCGCTAAATACATACTTGCTTTAAAAGTTCTCAGATTACAACACTATCAACTCGTGCGGGCGTTTCATTGATGAAAAATGGCGTTATTTTCGCCTAGTTCCAATTCTTTGAAATTTAGTACACACGCCATAAAAATTAATGAAAAGTATAGAATTGCAAAAGCCACAAGGACGAAAAACAGGTATATTACCGCATGCTGACGTGGTTTTTATCTGCTTACCATAAAACCAAGATATTGCTACTGTCTCGAAGAACACAGCAATTAGAATGGATGTCCCAGCAGAGAACGAGTCCAATAAATGTACTACGTAAGAACCGCCCTAAAAAGGAAAATGCCAAATAATCTTAGTAATGTAATATGAAGATGACGACGATAATGGCGGTAACGATGATGGCAGTGGCAATGACAACGATCACGACCATGATGATGTTGATGATGATGACGACGAGAATGGCGATAACGATGATGATGAAAGTGACAAACGACGACGATGACGATGATGGTTATGATAATGATGATAGTGATTGTGTTGGCAATGATGGTAACAACAATGACGATGATGATGATGATGATGATGATGATGATAATTGTGGCGATGACGATGATAATGACGATGTTGATGACGATGGTGATGGTGATGATTAAGATGATGATCATGATGATGATGATGAAGATAACGACAATGATGATGATGATGAAGATCACGACACTGATGCTGATGATGGTGATTGTGACGATGACGTAGATTTTGACGATGATGATGATAATGATGATGGTGGTGATGGTGATGATGATGATGATGATGATGATAATGATGATGATGATGATGATGATGATGGTGATGATGATGATGATGATGATGACGACGACGATGATGATGACGATGATGATGATGATGATGATGACGATAATGATAAGATGATGGTGATGATGAAACTAATGACAATGATGATGACGATTGTGGTGATGATGATGGTGATTATGACGATGATGAAGATTGTGACGATGATGACGGTATTGACAATGATGATGATACTTTGATAATAACAACAAACACCACAATGATATACCCGGCAATGACAACATCTAAGATAATAATGACGAGAAAGTAATGACGATGACAGTCATGACTGAGGTGACAATGACGATGACGACGACGATGATGATTGTGTTTATGAAGTCGCTTATCGCGATAATAATCAATGATAATATTTATAAGTATAAAAAAACTGGAGTAGTGATTGTTGTATATCCAAAATGGCGCTGCAATTTAATGCAACATAATTTGCAACAAACACTGATGACTGATCTCAAAATGGCGATGTTATTTAGGAAAACACTCACATATGTAACGCAAGAGAAGCCCACGATGTAAGCGAAGTAAATTATAATAAAGCTAAACACTTGTCGACTGTATTTCCATCGCTTTAACAGCCAATGCAGTTCATCTTGCAAGCCTGTCAGAAGAGATTCCATACCTCCCATCTAGAAAAGAAAGTCGTTCCCGTTGAACACAAAAAATCTTGCAGCAATAATTGTTGTCGAGTGGTATTTAATGATTGGTCTTTCAAAGCTGGAGCTAAGAGAACAAAAGTGAAGAAAAAAGAAGGAATGAGACGACAAGAAAAGGAAAGTGGAGAGAAGAGTAGAGTAGAAAGAGAGAAGAGAAAAGAAGGAAGGCAAGGCAAGGGAAGGCAAGGGAAGAGAAGAAAAGAGAAAAAAGGAAAAAGGAGGGAAGTGGAGGAGAGAGGAGAGGAGAGAAAAACAACATGTAAAAAGAAAGAAAACATTTATTTATCGTCGCTCGTTTAGCAAACAACATTAGTAATAAGAGCTATTTAGCGACTTACAACAAAACAGGCAAGGACACAACGCACAAACAACAAATAGTGTGTAGATGTGTATCCTAGTATTGGCCGCCGCTTGATTCGAGCTGAAAACTGCACTTGCATCCCGCAATATAGACCACTAAAAAGTTATAGATATGACAACTATATAGACAACTTGGTTACCCGACACCCAGGACTGAAGAGTGGTGAAGAAGACTCAAAACAATCGTTGTCTTCATGCCTTCATATTTATACAATGTCATCTTTGTAACGGCATTTTCTTGTGGCATAATGGCGGAATTTATATAAAGTGAAAAAGTGCTTTTGTCGTGGAGCGCAAAATACCTGGCACAAGATTGAGCTGCATAGTTACTATTAAATTATTTCATGATTATGCAGACCCATGCAGGTTGAAGGAATCACATTCATTACCTCAGTGAGACTTGCTTGCAAACTTCTATGAACTTACCGCACTATCTAAACCAAGAGTAAGCAACATTATGAAGAATATAAGTGCCCAAAACGTAGATCCAGGCAAGGTAGCAATTGCTTCGGGATACACCACGAAAACCAGTCCTGGACCTGTGAAAAGAAAAACGATAGAACCATAGAACATGAAATAAAACTAGAGTTTCATACGTTTCTTTATCAAAAGTAACTTTCCCCGTAGAACAATCATATCTCCCTTGTTCTATCGTTCAGTCAAGCATTTGTTCTTGTTTCTAAATGGCCTACTAATGGGAGTACGCGATTGTGGGCCCAACGCGGCTTAGCTCTGTGTTTTCTGTTTGTTGTTCTTTAGTACAATTGGTCGCTTTTCCGATGAACAACAAGATAATTATAACTCGTTTAGATTAAAGGCTTTTTAACTCATTGGCTCACAACTTAGCGGGTACCCAATCAAAACTTCGGGTGATCTTTCAATAACTGATTTTTCAAACATAACCCCGCTTTTGTCTAACCCACACACGAACAAATCCCAATTATATTAAGAGTTATTAACTACTTAATGAGCATTAGCATAACAAAATGCTTAGAAACATAAACGCTGGTCTAAGAAATCAACTGACAACAAAAGCATCATTAGGTCTAAATGCACTGGAAATGGAAATCATGAGGCCTTTATTTCACATAACACATTTACAATAATTTTTAGTACAAAAATACAGTGAAAAGGCCTACAATGAGCATAATACAAATTATTTAATACTGTTTCTGTACAAGAAAAGGCTCACACTATGTTTGCTTAAGGATCAATGGAAATGTACTGAACCATGAACTGGACAAGACTGGAGACAGTGAATGCATAAATGGAGCTCGGATACCGACAAATGATGGTCTGTTCGATTAAGTAGAAGTCTTTTGTACTTTGTTTGGCATTACAACACCACTTAAGTTTTACCACCAAGAGCATATGTGGTGGTAACCGCTTTTTACCGTATTTTACTGCTACAAAATAATTCATAGGGATGTTGATTTAGAGCCCGAAAAAAAATTACAAGAGCACTCACTGACAGGACAAAAAGTAACCACAGTCTCAAGCTGTATGTTCGTAGAACGAACAAAAAAAGTTTTGGGTTTTTCTTCTACGTGTTTTTCAAGTGTGGAACTCCTTACCCAGTTCAGTAAATGCACCTTTGGTCACTGCAAGCAACTCTAAACTTTTCAAAAATAGATTGAAGTTTTTGAATTTTGATAAATGGTTTGTGTGATAATCGTATGTAAGCAGCTTGTCTCTTTACGTCTCCGCCCACATTCATGTTTTCAGTGTTTTATAGTCCATTTTTAATCTATTTTTAAAACGAATGTGAAATAAAATAAAAATAAAATAAAGTGTCTAAAAATGTGTACAGATGTCTATGCCTACAGAACATATATCATACTATGTTATAAGGAGTAAACGCCTATGGGTTGAGAGTATGTCAACACCGCTAACCACTTACCATCGCTGGCCACCTTGTCAATAGTGACATTCTGCGAACTTGCCATATAACCTAAGTAAGAGAAAATGACGAAACCAGAGAAGAAACTCGTCAAACTGTTTACACTTGCCGTGATGAGCATATCTCTGCAATAGAATAAACGCTCGAAGTATGTAATAATTCCTCTTTTTATATTTAGAATATATAAGACGTATAAGATGATTTTGTAGCGAAATTGTAGTTTGTTTAAAAATTATATTACATGCCTTGTGTCTTCGTTTATTAGCTGTAACTTTAACGTAGCCATCAGATATAATACATAAAATAATAATGTAGGCTAGACTGACTACAGTGAAAAAACAGGAACCAACAAAACAAAAATTACTTGCAAATATGTTGGCTTTATCATGCCAGTTTTTACCCGCCACTTGATTACTCGTTGTTATCGACGCATTAACAGACTTTGGTGTAAAATAAAACATTGAAAATGTTTTAAACAAGTTGGAGGAGTGATCAAGATGTGTATTTGTAGCACCATCTGTGTGTTTTTCAGTTTTTAAATGGTTTCATCTCCGATACTGCTTCTGGTATTTACATTTCACTGATCGATGTTATGCCTTTAAAGTTTAAAGCGATATCAGAAGTCTCTGTCGGTTTAGTATCGCATCTTAGAGAATTAACATCGATAACGAGATGAGTTGCGGTCCACTTAAGGTGTGTCCTGTCGTTAGATGTTCAATTTAGACTCTGAAGATTAAAATTTTGTTTCATGTTTGGACAATTGCATGCATGAGTTTACGTTTTTAGATATTGCACATAAAAAAACGTTAGACATCTATAACACCAGATCCAAGGTGCACTGAGCACCAGCACACACAATCTTAGTACCAGAACCAGCACCCCCGGTCTCAGCACCAGCATTCTCAACCTCAGTGCAGAAAACTTCATCACCTGTACTCACAGTGCTCCCAATGAATTGTAATTCATACTACTCCGATGAAAGGAATTTTTTATACTCTTTATCGCGACTGTGGTGAATACAAGAGCTGAAGTTCTGTGACCGAGGTTGTGGGTGCTGGTGCTGAGAGCACCTGGGTCGGGTATTGTAATGTGGTCAAACGTCATGTGATGCTGACCATCGTCGCACCATCATCAGTGGCAGTACGGTTGTTGTTATCAACAATGTTATTGTTCTTCAATGGGTGTTTTGTATGTTATGAAATAACGTAATGAGCTCACCTGTATACATTGTTGTGGAATTTATTGTAGGAAGCATAGGCAATGTGTACACCAAACCCTGGCCCAACTGAATAGAAAATTTGTATTGCTGCATCTATCCACACCTGTATCGGACAATAATTACTATTCCTTTAACAATAATCAAACACTAATATAGTTCCCATAACTTGAGTCATTACGTAATTAGCCAAAAATCTCAGGAACGAATGGCTAGCAACTGTTAGTGTGTTCACACTGATTGCGTTCACTGCAGATACATATCACCATTGCATCCGGTTTATGTTCACTCGGGTCAAACTGATTAAACTGAGAACAGTGCTTACAACACCCGACTCCCATTTACAGTACTTATACACTGTGTACAAAAACCCAGTCCTTTTTACACTGCATATAAAAACCCTGGCTTGTTTACACTTCATATAAAAACCGAGTCCTGTTCACACTGTTTGTAAGAAGCGAGTTATGTTTAAACTATTTACAAGAAGCGAGTCCTGTTCACACTATCTGCAAATATGAATTACCTTGAGCACTTTCAAACAATAATTGATTATACCAGATATTAACAAAAAATAACTTACCTTTACTTCAATTTCTTTAAACGAAAGCATGTCAAAAATACAAGTTAAATGTTTCAAAGATGTAGTTTTGAAAACTAATACTTATTTTATTCTAAAATCTGTTTCACACAGTCTTCTGAAATTAGTAGTCAATGTACTGATAATTTGATACAAAAACGACTAAACACTTACTTCAATGTGTAACAGTCGTTCAGCATTTGGTATGAGGTAGTATTTGATACCCTCTTTTGCTCCTTCCAACATGACTCCTCTAATAAGCAGTATAAGTAACACAATGTAGGGCATTAGTACGGTAACGTAAACAACCTGCAACAATATAAACAAGTAAGATGCGGTGTAAATGCAAAAAGGGAAAGTAAAAACGAGAAGGGTAAAAAAGACGAGTAACACGAGAAAAGGAGAAAAATCAAGGCAAAAAGGAAAGCAGAAAGCAAAAAAAAGAAATAAAGAAAGAAAGGAGAAAAAAGAAAGAAACAAACAAACAAAGAATGAATTAATGAATGGATGAATGAAAGAAAGAAAGAAAGAAAGAAAGAAAGAAAGAAAGACAGACAGACAGACAGACAGACAGACAGACAGACAGAAAGAAAGAAAGAAAGACAGACAGAAACAAACAAACAAAAGAAAAAATAGGTGGACAAGAGATGGGTTGCAGAAGAAAAGAAAGAAGAAGAAAATAAAGTAATAAAAATAAAAATAAACAGACTAGAGGAAAGAACAGTATAGATAAATGAAGACAAACAAAATTATTTCACCTTCCCAGATGTCTTAACTCCTTTCCATAATGCCAGAAATAAAAAGGTAAAAGTAAGTAATGCACACAATGTCATGTCCCATTTCATTCCTCCCAAATCTTCTATTCCAGAGCTTTTATATATGCCCAACACCTTGCGGCTGTTTCAGAGAAAAAATGGTAAAATAGTTATAATAATCATTCATTACTTTAATTTTTAAACTAATATATTTGCAGACACAAAACTCACGAATAATCGTGTAGCAATGCATAACTCATGTACCACCACTTATTATAATCTTAATGTCAGGACTATAATCAATGATGGTATAAACTCTTATTTAATTATATTTTGAAATCATTCTTTGAAAACAGTTAGGGCATGTAAAAAAACACAGCCTAGATTTGAACCAGGGAACTTCTCATATGTTTCTATTCCCCTGTATTTTGCCACTGGGGTTTACGATGTCCTAGTGGTCTAAAGAGTCTGCTTGTAAGTAAAAAGTCCCTGGTTCAAGTCCAGGCTGCTCTTCACATTTCCTGCCTTTCAATTTCGGTATCAAAAATTAATTAATTGTGGGTTTTTGCCGCCATATACTAACATGGCCAGCTAATCAATAATCAAACCAACTCACTCGAAAAATTCTTCAGTCGGCCGAGTTCCTGTTTCTGAAGAATTGTCCAAGGTTCCATTCCAGCAGTCGTCAGTATTCCACCAATTTCCGCAAGTGACCCAAGGCAAATTAGCAGTGAAAGATGAGAAGAAATAGTAGAACGCCCAGCTGATGATGATGTTGTAGTAAAAAGCTACATAGTATGATATCAAACATGAGGCAAACCCCACACCTATAGATAAAGTATAAAATATTCAAATCATCCGCATTGGATGTACTTTATGCATTTATATGATAAATAAATGATCTGTATCTGTATTTGTATTTGTATTTAAACGCAAGGTATTGTAATATTGCTTTGATTCATAGTAATTCCTATGAAAGAATAAAATGATTTATTTTATGTTAGCTTGTCAATGAAATATGTGACTAGCCTCACATTCGTTTAAAAGCCATCAATGCTTTAGGATTTTTACAACAGTTCTCTGTACTTTGTCAGCCAACACTAATCTATATTCCTACATTGTCTAGGCTATCTCTCTAATCATCTGAATGTGGAACAACTAAAGAATTTGTTACTAAGCTCACGACACCAAAACTGCTCATGAACTATCAAGGATCTCTTTAAATGCATTGCATTCATCCTCGTGAGTGCAGGCTAATTCATCTAACGCAGCTATACCAAATTAGCAAAGCAGTCACTCGCCCAGTTACTAAGAAGACAACTGTTACTCAGCTTTTGAGACTGAGCTCAGAAACAACTGTTCTGCGCTCTTGCGAAGCAAACTTGCCTTTAAAAAGTGGGCATAACGTGTTCCAGACTCCGATACAACCTCTCCTGTGGTACTGTCCAATAATCAGCTCTAGGTATAACAGAGGCATGCCGCCCAGAAGCAACATCAACAGATATGGTATCAAGAATGCACCTGAAAACAACCCATTGCCATCAGATACTCAGTACGCAATTATGTGCGAGACACTTGTTGCATTTACGACACAATTTTTCAAATGTAAATTATGTAACTCATTTTGGGTAAATAATTATTGTAATAACTGCATTTGTGGAGTAAATAATCTGAATTGAATTGAATTGACATGTCGTGGAAGACGTGGAATTCTTTCGTTAGAAGCGTTCGTGGCGGGAACAAGTTTCTAACGTATCCACACGTCTCATTTGCTTTGAAAGCCGTCTCTCGCTCCAAATATTTCTGACTAATTTTCTCGGGTCACGTTTTCTCTAGGTTCACACGTTTTCATGTTTTCACACGGACAACACAACACCACACGATGATTGCATGCTGTTTCAAAAGTTTTGATGATAAATAACTTTTATAGTTGAAGTGGTGAATCATTCGCATCCATAATTTTAGGTTCGAATTGAAATGAACTTTCGATGCTTACCCCTAGTTGTCGAAAGCCATCAAACTGTGCTTCTTAACAGATTTAGGAAAACATGAAAAATGAAGAAAAATAAGCAGCACGTAAAACAGAAAGTAGGAATTAAAGAAATGTGAAAATCTGTGAAGATTATGAAGTTAACAGCATATAAATGAAAGACCTTGTACATACATTATGCATCATTATTTAAAAAAAACGTGTGGGGCGCCTAAATAGGTGTAAAATGAATTATATAAAGACATGCGAAAGTGGCTAAGTGCGTGCGAAACGACTCTTATGTGTGGAACTTCTAAATAGATGTGAAGCAGAAGATACGTGTTATCGTCATACCCAAGAAAGTGAAAACTGGTTTCGGCGTAGCATCGAAAGGGGCGAAAGCAACGATATATGAAAATTTTGGAACTGTGTGGAAAGTGTGGTAAGATGCATGAGTTCCATTCATCTTGCGTGATCCGTGTGAAAAATGTTAAATGAAGATGTGTGAACCTAGAGAAACTGTTAGATTCGTATATGAAAGTCAAAAATTTGAATTCGCTTCTTTCTGGCAGCTAACGCTCTCCCCTAATGACCACTTATAAAGGGGCAGTATACCTCAGGTACTGTTTTTTTTCCAAAATTTTCCAAAAATTAATGTAGAATGTTACCTCCTCCATTTCTGTAACATAAATATGGAAATCTCCAGATATTAGCCAAGTCCACAGCAAATCCAATGACGGAAAGTAACGAATCAAAGTGGGTGTCCCACTCAGCTCTTGCTGCCGACTTCTCTTTTTCCATTTCTAGTCTCATCATCTCTTTTTCTGAGATGGAATAAAGGGCTTTACCCTCTGGTAAAATCGACACTTGGGCGTCATGGTAAGCAGCGCTAGCATACGTTGGAGGTGGATGTACGGGAAACTAAAAGTTGAAAATGAAATGAAATCGTCGCGTTTTAACAAATTAAGATGAGAGAAGTTTAATTACATTGATTTATAAAAAGTATTAAACCAGAATAAAGCGATTTGTTTATTAAATTCAAACGTGGGGTAATATAACATTTGGAGATAAAAATTTCTTCTTATTGTAGACGTAAACTCCCTGTTATTCGTCAAACAGATAAAAATCTGGCAATGTTCAAAACATTTAGCATGCTTACACTGAAAATAATCATTGAAACGGTTGCCTAAACTGGCAAGTTTGTTTAAAACTTTGTTTTTTGCACGATTTCACAAAATTTACAGAGGAAATGAAGATAAAAAGCAGAGCAAATGCGAAGAAACTTATTTGACTAAAATTTTAACGACTCAGGCTTTGTTTACGTTATACACTGCATAGAAACCACTGGCCAAAAAATTCAAGTTATTAGCCGTTTCCAAAACAAATCCGCTTTTATTCTCGAAAAGAAATGATAGAAGTTTGACCTGATTGTCATTTTGCAGTTTTTCGCCTCCCTTCTCCTGGAGTTCAAGAGACGGATTCTCCATTTTGAATTGATTTTCTTCTTGCTCCTCGGTTTGTCTGAAATAAGTTAACAACACAGTAAATTAATTATTCTAAACTTAATGTCAACAGTATTATTAATGATGCTACAAACTCACAGTTAAATTTTAATATCAAAATGAGATATGCTCTTCTAAGATTCGCCATGGTCATAAACGATAAAAGAAGTCAAATTTCCTTTAGGTCTCAAAAAATCTTCATCTTTTCCTTCAGAAGCTTTTGTCGCTCGCGGACTTCATCGACTGAAATCAACTTGATATAGCCTAGGTATTGAGAGATCTTGACAGCGTCTATGCTGTATCAACTTGTCTTCAGCTGATGAAATCCATGAAGGACGAAAGCTTCTGAAAGAAAAATGAAATTTTTTTGAGACCTAAAGAGCATTTTGACTTTGTTTACCATTTAATACCAAATTTGAAGGACAGAAAATGTCAAAAAATGTCGCTCGCCAGGATTTAAACAAGGGACGATCTGCTTACATAGTGGACGCCTTACACAATCAGGCAAACCGCATTCACATATGGCATCAAAAATTGTCACTTTTCACACTTCCTGTCACCAAAATTTAATTAATTACGGCTTCGTAACATCATTGATAATACAGCAAGTATGCAAGTGATTTCGGCATCGATGTCACGCTTATCGGCTTACAAATGTTAAACTCAAAATTAATAACCAACAATCAACATTTTTATCATTTTATGCACGCCAGTAAAATAAGACGAAAATAAACAGGTTCAAACTGCATAAAAGCTATTACGTATAATAGTACTATAATCAACCACAGCTACTGTCCAACAATTATAATTTTTTCGGTAAGGTGGAAATTTGGTGTGTGAATTGTAATACCTACGTAATTGCTTTCCACCCTCCGGCAATAAACTAAAGATAAGTGCAGTAAGTAAGCGAGTGAGTGAGTGAGTGAGTGAGTGAGTGAGTGAGTGAATGAGTGAGTGAGTGAGTGAGTGAGTGAGTGAGTGAGTGAGTGAGTGAGTGAGTGAGTGAGTGAGTGAGTAAGTAAGTAAGTAAATAGTTTATTTAAAGTCGATTTTGAGGTACATAAAACATTTGTTCACATAGGAACTATTATCGCTCACCAAAATTACAACAATTATTATAAAAACTAGTGAAAACAAGCATGAGCTTGCAGAGATAAGCACAATGACATGTACCTAAGCCTATTTACAATTTGAAAACGTATAATTAAAAAACACTACGTCTCGTTTAGTGTGTAAAAGTACAAAGCTGAGTGTAAAAATGATCACTTATTTGACGTATGATGATAAAACCAGGTGAAAATTACAGAATTGTAATGGTGATTACAGAATAGTGATAAAACCAGGTAAAAATTACTGAATCTCTTATTGGAACAAGTAAAACTACAGAAATACTACAATTATTACAAAATTACAGGTGAACTACATAATTACTACAAATGAAACTCTAAGAAAGCTACAGAATTACAGAAGTAAAATTATAGAATTACTTACGGGAACAAGTAAAACAGCTTTTAGTAGATAGACTCAACAGGTAATTTTTTCTGCTATGAGCTGAGTTCAAACACACTATACATTATATTAGGTAATTCCGTTTTTATAAAAACGTCAGCACATCAAACATACAGCGTACGTTAAGTGACCGTAGATCAAAAAAATCGAAGAACCACAGTTAAAAATACACGACCTAGTCACTTAATTATTGTTTTGAAGGATGCGCCATATTACATGCAAATCTACAAAGTTCAAATTCTTTAATAGACACTTGGGATTTGCCAAACCGCAATACGACAAAACTGAACGAAGATAGCACAAATTCCCGACACGCTTGGCATGGCGACAATATACAACTATGATGTTTGGAAAAACTTTTCAATGGCTGCTAACAGTTCATAAATTATTCGCAATTGTGAAACGAACTTTTCTGCAACTACAATGCGCAGTAACTGTACTATAAATCAAGGGAACGTTGTGACGGCCTTTCTGGGATTATTGGTCTGTGATAAGGGTGATTGCTGAGGTGGGTATAATAATATACCTGTACTAAACCAGTTGTGGGCATCTAGGTAATGCGGGAAACTAGAACTTGGATGACAAAACATGTGGATTTAAAAAGCGTGCTACACCATAGCACTTTCTTGTCTTCTCCTCCTATATAATATATGGCATCGCTTAACTTACAATTTTATTTTGCAAAGTCTCGTCACAGAATGAAAGTGAGTTTTTTTTACAACAAACAGAAACGAAAACAAAGTAGTAAAAAAGGAAATTGACAAAAATGACAAGTAATGAAAACTGTGAAACTATGTGGATTTGTAAATCAACAATCAACGACAAACGATATTTTGCTAACATTCTTTCCGAAATTTGCACTGTTCAAATTGGAAAGACGTAGTTTATTACCCCCTGATATGATTACATCACCCTAACCGCCACCAGTTTCAAATGACCTCATTTTAACGCACGATTAGGTTCTGCATATAACAAAACTTGCGCAACAACTGCTTGTGGTTTGCTAATAAAGCACACAAATGAAAAAAGCTACAGATTCCCAGCCCTTCTTAGCAATTTTAGAACAAGGAATTACGAGGTATTGTTTTATGTGTTTAGTTTTGCTAAACTGATCAGACTGACAGATTCCCAAATGATTTACTGCCAAATATTTTATCGATTTTGGTGGCCCTGTTCGTGGGCATAAAAGTAGGCATACAAGCGATCTATTACCTTGTTCCTAAATAGAAAACTAATGTATTGAACATCTTGATCAGGTGCATTGGTACAAACGAATAGGATAAAAATATTCTGTGAAATAATAAATAATTTTTTAAATAACAAATAATGCTGCAAATCCCTGTAAGATGTACTCCATTTTTGAAGCTAAAAGACAAAATACCATTTATCTTACTTTAGTGGCTAAATGTTTGTATGTGATATGTTTTCAGTTACCAATTAGTTCAATTTTTTTGTTAACTAAAAAAGGCAAACGTCGCATAAACGTCAGAAATTATAACATATGTTGCACGAACGTGTAACAAAGCTACTTTTGCGCAATGTTATTCATTGCAACGCTTGAGAAAGCGCACTTTTTTATTGTTTTGTAGGTTGCAACTGCTTAATAAATTATGTAAAAGATTCACCTTCCTTCTGAGTTTAAAGACTTGAATGTGGTTTAATAAATGATAGTGTATAGCAAACTACTTGTAAGATATTCTTTCTAAGTTTAGTCATTTTAGGATGTTTTTCAATGAACGCAAAAATATCATATTTTAATAACATGAATATAGTTAAACTGAACGGATCGAAAAAGATTTCTACAGTGTTTCATAGCGGCCAATGAACCTCAATTTTATCTAATAGTATAATTAAGAGATTTAATGTTAACTACGGTTATTTACAGCAAGCAAACCACGTAAATGTATTTGCATTTAATAAATCATTTACGAGTGGGAAGACAGAGACCTCACTGATGCTGCCTAAACATTTTATTACAAACAGTAACCAGATCTAATAAATCATTGGCTGCAGGCTTACTAAGTTCTGCGCATGCGTCGTTCACATTAGCATCAATGACGGCATTGTCTGCCGAAAATGAAGTCAAAATCAGCTGAATGCGATCAAGTGTTGCCCGTTTGTGATAACGACGAGCGTGGAATCGTAGCACCTGTTACATGTTTACATTGTTTACCGTATCGATTTCGCTAAACAGCAAATATTTTGCGTGAATGATGCCTTTTATTCCACTTAGAAACTAATGTGATTTAGATTACAGCATGCGAGGTCACGATCTTGAAAATTACAATTATTTTACAGTGAAATTTTACACGTGCAGTATTTATTAGGCGCTAGTTGCCCATCTCTTTCTAGACAACTGTATATAGTTATCCTGTACAATATGGTTTGATGTTTCTCACAATTTGATATAAAATACAGAACTTATATCGTATAAGGGATTTATGCGAGAAAATAAACAACAGCTAAGAATGGATGTTCAGAATAATTTGATTAGTTTGTAAAAAACATTATCGATAAGAACAGGACCCTTGCGCACAATGACAAACCGACAGTTTACAGGCGTTATCAAATTTATTGCTTTACAAGTACTAAGTTGCTTTTTATAATTATGCAAATTTGTAATTAGAGGCTGGATACAATGCCATATAGCCGAGAATTTTCAAGCAATTTATATATAAATTTAACAGGTTAAATTTCAATCATTTTAACACTTATCCACTAATTTTTGCCAAGAAAGTAGAAAAAATAAATATTTTATGTTTGATATTGCCAGGATCCATAAAAATAAAAAAGCTTTATGATAGTATGATGGTATTGTCTTTATGGGCGCTTTAATTTTATTTCATTTATTTAATAATTTATTTTATTTTATTTTTCCACATTTTTAAATTTTAATATACACCTATGCTTTTTACAAAAGAAGACAATTCGATGTTTATAGAAACACCGTGATAAAGGATGGGGTGCAAAAACGCAATAAGGAATTTAGATCGCCTTAAAGCAAGTTATCATTGGAAAATGGGAAGAATCATCCCAAAAACAAATAAATAAACTATTTGCTATTGATTAATTCAGGCTCCACCTTATATATTATATGTATTATTATGTATATATATATATACATATTAATACATATGTATATATTATACCACCATATTATATGTATATGTATATAGATATCTATTTTCATACGTGTTCATGTTAACTTCATCCCATTGCAAAGAGAAATACATTTTTAACGAATCTTTTGAAAGGGCTCTTTTTTGCGTCCATCCGAATATTTTTACTTAAAGTAAAACTGAAACAATCATACAATTTTTCTTTTAATATTAGTCTCCTAATTTTAAGGAAATTGCTAAAAGCTACATAAATGTTTACTGCCAGAAAGTAAGCATATTTCTGTGCCTATTCCCGTTAAAATATCACTGATCATGATATATTTTCAGAGTTCAGTAAATCCTTATATTCGTTGGCAAGTAAAACTTTACGCCTAGAGACGTGATTAAAAAAAAACAATTCAGGTTTGTAATTTTACAACGTTTGGTTAGTTAAATGCTAAAAAATTAATCAATCAGGATTTCCTGAGCAGAAATCAATATGAATAGCCAAAGTTCTCAGAAAAATCATACAGCGTTAAAGCCCACTAGAGTTCAAATCAAAGATACTAGGTCATGACATTTTTAAATACTGTCTACAACACGTTCTGGGCGTGGGCCAATCACCAGTTGGCCATCAGGAGTTAATCTAAAGCAATTTTGGCCCGGGAAACTTCCTGTAAATCGGCATCGGCTCGACTTGTGGGATAGCGGTTCGAAAGGCTGGCAATTCAGGTCGATTAGCTCGAGACCTAGCTACTTAAGTACAATGCCCAAATGTTGCAAACCTGCACAGTGAGCCGATATTTAAACTTTTAAACAATAAATTATTGGAATTGGCTCTGTTGGTGTTAATATAGCTATCTCGTTATAACAAAATATTGCTTCGTTATATCGAAATACAACCTCTTTAATATCTCTTTATAACAAGAATACTATTATTTATAACGATAATAATAATAATAATAATAATAATAATAATAATAATAATAATAATAATAATAATAATAATAATAATAATAATAATAATAATAATTTTTATTTATTTTATTTTATTTCGCAACCAAAACACACTTGACGTGAACTCTCCGCGTTTGTTTGTGTTATACGGCAGCAAGCAACCGTTCAAATGAGAAGATGATCTGATTGGCCATCACGAGATGGACCCCTTCTGGTTTATTGACGTTTACCGACCTGTGTATTTTACACTGCTCAAAATCCTGCTGACTAATATTCATTGTCAAAAGAGGCAGATTCATCCAAATCTATTTTACCATTTTTGTGACAGGGCTTAGGCCTACGTTTATCGTTGTCGATTTCCTTTTTCAATTCCAATTTAAAAGGAACCCACATTTTTGCAATTGTGCAAATATTCTAATATTTGATATAATACAGAATAGTCCAGTAAGTTCAACTTGTACCTAAATACTATACAAAAATGCGACCTAAGCATTTCGCGAACAAAGCCAAAATTTTTAAACGTTCACTTGTCATGTTCATATAAGCGATTTCCGAACGCACGTCAACCGTTCAAGCCCAATAACCATCACAAGTTTACGTTAACTATGAACAGACTAATTTCTCTGCATATATGTAAACAGATTTTCAGTTCATATTGAACGCTACCCTTATCATTAACTATACTGCGACTATTTTTCAAGATATTTGCATCAATATTATCGCAAGAGATTGTTTTTACATTTTAATTTTGCGAAATTATTACGTCTGTACAACTACACCGTCTTTTGCACTATAGTGACTAAGAAATTTCAAGCTAAGAAATTTGCGCAGAATCGTTACTGGCCAATAATGTGCGATAATAATAACACAATAGTGTGAACTAAGCCTTTCATTCGAATAACAATTTTTCTTCTATACTTTCCATATTTCATCATCTGAGCCAGGTGAAAATGTAAAGCACGATAAAGTAAAAACCTCGATGTTCAGAGCCATCTGTGCCCAGATTTTCGTATTAATGATATAGTATCAAGCTTTAGCGGTTGTGCTCGTACCTGTATTTCTTCACGTGATTTTTGTACGGCTGTAGAAACCAGTACTTATCCTGTTCATCGGAATCACTGGTGTCCATGTAATTCACATGTTTATTCCTTCCAGGATAACACTGAACTCAGCTGGGTGAATTCATACTATCACGTATTAGCGTAATACCGGAAATGCGGCCGGATACAGTTGTAAAACGTTAGTTTTTGAAGTTCTGGGTTTACATTTATTAGCGGCCTCTGTACCCCGCCCTCACTTCGCCAAATTTATAGCCGGGTGGAACGCCCTATAGCCTCTTGGCTGAACTCAAAAGTATTCATATTCAAAGTTTCGCAACGCTGGCCCTGTCAAGTATTTAGATGGGTTTACCAAACTTGAGTTGTGGTTGGCCAATTTTCACATAAAAATATTTATTTCGCTTTAGATGAATAACTAAAGAATCGAACATGACAAATTAGCTTATTATTATTACTAGGACAGCCTCTGTTAACCTACTAGGATAGTCAACTAGGATAGCTTGTGAGTTTTTGATTAAACCAAAATAATCCGAATAATTCAAGAATCAAAACTTAATAAGATTTTCGAGGTTTGTTGACTTAGTTATTGAGGTTACGCTAACTGGACTAGGATGTCCTTTCCCTGCCGGAAATCAGATAAGAATTTACTGGACTATTACATTTGTGATGAAACAGAAGTCAACGCCAAAGGAAATGGTGAATATGGAGGTCAACTAAGAGACAGATTTCGCCTACATGCCGTGAATTTCTTTTATAGAATTAAGAACAACTTGAAAATGCTGAAGAAATACTTATTCAGAAGATATTTGAAATGTTGGTTTGACGGAGTTCTCCTTTCAGTCTTTGAACATTCTGAGCTGTTTGTTTCACGGTTCAGAGTTCGTTTCAAAATCGAGAAAACTTCAAAACTTGGCACATTGCCAGCTCTCACCACTTGCATGCACAAGTTAGAAACTAGTGCATGTATTCATAGATAAAATATATCGACGTAACCATTTAGTAAAATTTGTAAGAACATTGGTATTAGAAACAAAGAAATCTAGACTTTGTGTTAATTTTACATAAATATCAGATAGAGACGACAAAAACAGCAAAAATAATGAAACTGACGCTGCTGGTCGAGAAACGCACACTGCTTCCATTAAAATTAAACAGCAGCTTACACCAGGCGGAGTAAAAAATGTGCCGAACTTTTGATCATGATATTATACGAACAAAATAACAGAAACCCTTGAAAATTACCAAACTGACGTTATAGGCGATTATGTGCAAACTTTAGGTCACTTCCACAGATTTTTCCAAAGATACAGACGTTTTAAAGCAACAAACTAAAAATAAATGTCGAACAAAATTTGTCTATCACTGTTGTTATAACATGCAGTAAGTGTCCTATGTGTCTACCACTTTCATTGCAAATTAGACGAAAGTGTTTCTTCCAACAGCTGACACAGTTTCTCACTTCCTTAAAAATTAATGAAACGGTATTTGGTCCCGGGACGCAACAATTTTGGCCTTTATTTCCTCTGTGTCAAACGGCTCTGTGTGGCCTCCTACACTTTCTCTCTAAGTTTAAGGGAATTCCCAGATGCCGACCCAGACGATTAAAAAAAATCACATTTTTACTGGGAGTTTTTTATTAGTGCTTTATCTTTTGTGGTGAAAACCGTGATGTAACTGGCTGATTTGATTTATTTATTTTTTTGATCCATGTATTAAATGTTTTATACCTCAACGTAGCGGTTTTTTTAAACTTTTTCAATTGTTGATTAACTGACATTGTCCCAGCATTTTAATACGCAAAAGCTTTTTAGCCATAATTTAAAAACTACTGAAAATATAAACTTGTATCTTTAACAGCGAGAAATCAATGCATTGCAATATCATGCCGTGAAACTACAACAATGTAGGCCACTTGTTTTTACTATTATTGTAGTCTATAATTCAGCCCATTTTTCTGCGTCGAACGATTATACCGTGTATTCTCACTAGTGTAAAAATGACAGGCAACACACTAGACAGGTCAATTGAAAAAAATCGATTCGATATATGTATATAAATGTCACAAAATGTCACATTTTAAACTTGCAACACACCAATACCACACTTTCCTCAAAATTATGCGGTAGCTTTTGTTTATTGAAACTAATCGGCAGCTAAATTTCACACAAATAATAACAACTACTCATATGCCAACACCGACACTGCGGTAAAAAAGCAGTTTGCTAAAAATTCTCACTGAAAACTTTTGTGATCGGTGAGTTGCCGCTCAACGTCAGAGATATAGAACCTCAAATTTGATCCGCCGGGGTAGTTTCGGTTTCGAAAAAGGAACCGGAGTGGGGGATTTACGGGATAATAGAGGCAATTTTTCAGGATTAAGAAGGTATGCAAAGTCGATACAATGTGGCCCGGTACCAGATGCAAAGCTTGGCCATTTGCTGTATGCTTAGGATCTGTCGTATAGCAAATTCCTTCCATGAACTTGAGAAAGATAATAAGTGAACAGAACATTAATGAATGCAAAATTTTCATACATACTGTAAAGGAAATTATCATGAAAAACTATTAGAATACCCAAAAAATAATGTTGTAAATAATCGTACAGTAATTTTTGTCTATAACTGTACAGTAACATTAAATTTAATGTAAGTTAAAATCAAGCAAAAATAAAGCAAATTGTGCGAATTTCATTACCTTTGGCCAGCCGCCTATTTAAAAGTTTAATGAAATAAACATTGTTTTAACGTGTTTTTATCATAAGCGTCCCTGCAAATAGAAGGATTGTATCGTTGATGTATTGATGCCAATGATGAGAAGACACCAATGATATAAATGATACAATATCAGGTGATTACGGGTAAAACAGGTAAACTTCCATGATTCTTAAAACCCCGTTTGCGCAATGAAGTTACGCAAGTTTTTTACCCAATAATTGTCCGAACTGAGAAATAGTACGTCCAAGGCTCGCTTCAGTGATTCTGGGGCGCGTTTACGATAAGTTAATGTTTTTTTATTGACAATGTGTTACCATGTACATAACAGTGGCCATTTTTCAGTCAGTTTCAGCAAGAAGTGTCATACATAAATACACTGCGAAAACATTCCTTGCAAAACAATGAAAACAAACCACACTTTTTGTGAATTAGATGTAAATAATTGTTTGTAAATATTGTTTTTGCTGGAATTATAACCAGTAAGAGAGCGTGCAGTAGAGCTGTGTCCCTCTGCTAATGACCCTCTAATTTTTCCTGCTCAGATGTGCTCTAGCCTACTCTGCTTTGCCATCCTCTGTCTTGCCCTGCTTTGCCTCTTCATGTTCAACGTCACCTCCCAAATTGCCTAGCACTCTTTTCAATATCTCTTCTCTGTTTCGCTCCATTTCATTTTATATTCTCTTTATATCGCCATTGCATGAAGTCTAAACCCATCTATATCCGCATTACCTCATTACGTCATTATAATCCACATCATTCTATGTTCTACCTTCTTATTCTTTTAAAAATATTTTATATTTTGTAATTTTATGCTGTACTGTAATTCAACCTTTTGATTGTAATGATGATAAATGAGCTTATATTGAAATTCTTGCTTAAAAAATTTAATATAAAAAAATCATTACACTCTTCTTTTTTTAAACTTGGTTTTGTGCCTTCCTTTAGCAAGCAAATGTGACTATCTGACATTAAAACGTGATCAGAAATGTGAAGCAAAGATTTTAAAATATTATAATTGTTAATTAATTAACAAATTAGCAAACCTCATGTGTTCTCAGTAGTCAGAATCCACAACTAACTCAAGTAGCTAAGTGTTTCTTGAGGAAAACAACAACGCCTGTTTGTTTACGCTCATATTTGTTTATTTTGATCTTGACTCAGACGCATATTACATGATTAGCACTTAGTAAGCCGATATTAAATGTCACAAAAAAACTTCATAAAATAACAAGTGCACCTCAGGCTGAATCTGAAAGCTCAGACTGCATCTTGTTAACGATTAAGCTGCCCATTAAACTCCCCAGCAGCGTAGCACAGCACCACAACGTACAATGAGAAAAATAAAGTAAGAAGGTACACAAAAGAGTCCTTAGGCGCTTCCAGAAAATTAAGTTCATATTCAAGACTCCTATTCTGAAACTTAGAAAATCACACGGGTTTCTTAAGCAAGGCAAGACATCCAGCCGATTCATAAGATAGCAGCTTTTGGTATCATCTAAATTATGCGCTACTTTAGCAGCACTTGCATATTAATGGAAATGCAACTTACAAACTTCCTCTTGCAACCCTTCTTTTGTCTGGTCATTGTAATTTCTCATTTTGAAGGACTCAAAGTTCTCAAACTGTTTCGTGAGTCACACATAGTTAATGATACATTTTACATTATCCCTTACAGTCCAGAACAACGTGCACGCTTACAATAACATCTATGAATTTAAACTGAATATTTATGTTAGGGTTAATAAACACGTTTGTTTTGTGGTCTTATGTTTGATTCTTATTATGAGATACAAAAAGTAAGGCTAAGGGTAAAGATTTATGTGAACTAGACAAGTTAGTACGTCAGTTAGTCAGACAAAAATCATTGAAGCAGGAAATACTGTATTTGGTTAGCCAGTTATAAGAATGAACTTTTGGAGTGTCTTGATCACTAGGAAATGCGGTGGCTTAGTGGTCTAAGACCTTTATAATGTAAACAGAAGGTCACTTGTTCAAATCCAACCTGTATTTCATATTTCCTGTCTTTCAAGTTTGGTAATAAAATTTAATTAACTGGAGGTTAGTAACATCATTAATAATAATAATGATAATAATGATAATGATAATGATAATGATAATGATAATGATAATGATATGATATGATAATGATATGATATGATATGATATGATATGATATGATATGATATGATAATGATAATGATAATGATAATGATAATGATAATGATAATGATAATGATAATGATAATGATAATGATAATGATAATGATAATGATAATGATAATGACTAAGATTATAATAATTAATTTACAACATCATTTTGCCTGAATTGTATTCTATGTAAACGCTTTTCGTCTCACTTTTCACGAATCTGCGTCGAGCAGGCCAATAAATTAAAACAGTAAAATGCGCAAAGAGGAGCTTAAGAGTTCCTTTAACCATAATACCTGCCTAATAAGGCAGACAAAAAATGTATCACCGCGGAACTTCTTAAATCACGCAAGTGTTTGTGCGCGCATTTTCTTGACACAAAATTTATTTTTACCACCAACGAAGTTGCATAACATGGTAATTTTAAACTGTCTACCTCACACTTTGAAAACAGCCAAAATGGTTTTAAATTTTGCTTTCGCTAGGGTTAAAAGCAGACTAGAATGTCATTTTTTTAATTCCAGAAATTTTAGGAAAATGTTCTGAGTCTCGATATTTTCGCCTTTCATGAATCACTTCTTTCTCCATGAGCTTCCAATTTCATGACGTACCGTAAAACGGGGTGAGTTCGCCACTTTTTAGGGGTATTTTTTACGTTTCCTGCCATAGCAAGAGAATTACCCAACCGATTTTCTTAGTTCAAGCTTTATATTGCCTTTCGTATGAAACACTATCGTGGGGTGAATTCGCCACTAACAATTTAACACTGTGTAATGCCATTCTAGGCAGCTGAAGTTAACTGGTTGTGATTGGCTGGTTGGGGGTGAGTTCGCCACCCTATGAAAAAATTATGAAAAATGTCTAGTTTTAGCCGAATTATTGAAAATGTTCGATGGTGGGACGTTTTCAATAAGGGGCCCTACGTTGGCAAGGAAGGCTTGAACGTCTTGTGCACTGATCTTCGCGCGGGCGTCCTTGACGTTGCCAGCCACTCTGAAAACCAGATTGTTCCTTCGTGCGAATGATTTGACAAAGTCTATTCCAGGGGTGTTTGCCTTGAATCGTCGTTCCTGGATTCCCTTCACGTCGAGAACACTCTTAATCAGTAGTCGGAGATCGATGGCAGTCATTGGGAACCCCCACTCAGCGGCCACTTGGAGTGTTGGCGATTTCGTGCTCCTCGGCGGCGGAGAACACTGGCTGACCTCCGGTCTTCCGCGGATGACTTCGTGAGAGTTTGTCAGAAAGGGACTTTCTTGGAACTCCGAATTGCCTCGCCGCTGCGCTGACTGTCCTGTTGGTATTCTTGACGGCATGTAGGGCAGCTTCCAGAGCTTCTGGGGTATAATTTTGGTATCTATGACCCGGTACAGGGGTGCAGGTGCGTGGCATGTTAAGTAGCAAGAAATAGTAGACAAATAATATGTAGTGCAGAATGGAATACTTCTAGTGCGAATTGAAAGAAGATAACTGTCGCAAACTGTTTATAATGACGGTGATCATGATATCTGTTCATTAAACACTGAACAATAGTTACAGCAAACACTACAATGGCCATTACGTAGGGGGTGGCGAACTCACCCTCGGGTGGCGAACTCACCCCGTTTTACGGTATCGTCCGATGACCTTCATTTTTCTGCAGGTTCTTCTATTAAAATTAACTAATTGTTCCTCTTTGGTTTGTTTCTACCTGCAGATCTGGTTTCTCCTAATCTCTCTAAAGCCCTCGCCATCAGTATTCTGGCAAAGTTTGCCCTAAGTCGTATGCTGGACAGCGGAAGTGTAGCCATTACTTGTGCAATGTTCAGTGTTTAGTTTGTTATTGTATAACCGGTGTTATTCCTGTGGTCATCATGTATAGGCGTACCGGAGAAAATTTCGCAAGTGCGCTGAAGAAATTTACCCTAAAACTTTTCAAAGTTGCCCTGGCCTGATTTTGAAACAACTGTAACAACTAACAACGGACCATATAACAACAAAAATATCATATATAAAACAATATACATGTAATAGGAAATTATATAAATAAAATTTACCAAAAATTATTGGTAAAAAATGCAAGTACATTTTCTAACGTTTTAATAATTCGAAGAGAGTGGAGTTTCTTCTTTGCAAACATGTCTGTATAGACTTATAAAACTTTTTTACATTCATTGATGAATACGTGCTAAAATTGTAAAGGAGCCTATGCGGTTTTACTGAACCAAATTTCATAGCAGCAATTATTATTAACCGAAAAAAAAACTTAGAAAACAAATAAACAGAATTATTTGTCACGAAAATAACCAACTTTTGTCCTGAGAGGGCAGTCGCTTCTTCAGACTCCCGCTAGTCCCGCTCACCCATGTCATCGCCTTGTGTGTAAAAGCTGCTTAGTTAGTTTAATTCCGTGTTACGCAATTCTTAATAAAGAGTTGTTGTGCCTAAGCACTCATTTCATTAGCTTTGCTGTTCACACGCCCCGATTATAGACCTCGTCGGCTCATCATATCTAATCCTGACTTTCTTTCTCATGAATTGTGTCCCTTGTACCCTCTAGGTCGCCAAGGGCCTCTAGGTCGCCAAGGGCCTCATTTCGCGACAATATGTATAGGCCTCTGAAATTCCCGAATTTAATATTTGTAAACAGTTACGTTTTACTTCCCTTGTGTTTTTAAATGTATCATGGCTTTATAAGAAAATTTGTAATTCCTTATGGCAGGCCAAACCTCCAATAATTTGAGAAATGCATGTTTTTCAGAGCAAACGCTCTTTCCGCTCCAAAAAACTTCAGTTTAATCAGAAACCATGAATTTTGCTATTAAAGCATTGTTTCGCTCAGAAATCCTGACATCAGAAGCCAAAAAATAAGGCCAATAATTAAGCAAAAAACTGGTTTATAAACAGTTTTCTGCATAAGAACAGTACAGATGGGGGAGGGGGAGAAGTGATGGTTAAAAGAGATCTCAGAAAGGAAGGGTGGCTCCGGAAGATTCCGCTCAGCGAGTTCAAAAAACACCCAGTATTGTACTCAAAAACACAGCTGTGTCACACAGGTAAAATGAGTTGGACCTAGTTTGTATATAGGCAGCAAGAAAGAAAGTATTATTGCCTGACAGAATATTTAAATAATAAATATCATATTGACATTTACTACGACAGGTAAACGAGCTCCATAATTTGGTTGCACTACAGCTGATGAAATGTTTTCCATTATTGATTTGGTTCCACAATGACTATTGACTAAGCTGGTAATTATAATATCCTGTATCGTATAATTTAACATTTTCAATGAACAATCGACAATTCATCAAATTAATGTAAAGACGACAGGTGACTTATGCACGTTACTGATGTTTCTGTAACCTCGTACCTATAAGTCCTATATAGTAACCAAGTTAAAAAACCTCAAGTGCAACTTGAACGCAGAACCGCTGTAGTTTGGAGTGTTTCGACTTTAACCTAATGTTACTAAGCCCCATATACCGACGAATTTTTAGACTTCGTAAAAAGGTATCTCAAACCATTAGTAGAAAATCGGCTAGTATTAATCTTTCAATTGTTACGCATGCCTTCTTAAGTAAAGTTAATCAAGAATGCCATACTCACCTGTTAATTTTCTATTAGATCGATCAAACTGCACCTTCCCTGTTTGCGATTAATGCTTTTTATGGGTGAGCTGCGACGCAGTTAAACCATTTTCAATGCACCTTTCCGTAATTATTTTTAATATTTTAGTGTTTAACGGGGAAACAGAAAGCCCACAACCTACTGCTCTGCACTTCGATGTTAAATTCTGGTTGTTTCCAATATTACTATTTGAAATCCCCTTCGGAACGTCGTCAAAACGATTAACTCGTTTTAGTACCCGGAATTTGACTTTAGTTAAAAGTACAACGCACTTGACACTTCAAGTTACAATAAACATCATGCATCGAAGAATATATTTTAGGCGGAGTGACACTGTTATTTCCTCTTCCTGTTCTAATTTCACATTGAGTAATTCCGCACGATAAAACCACCGATACCACACCAACTCGCAATTCCTCTATAGTCTCTCAGAACCACGACGAAATTCCCTCCCCTTAGAGGTTTCTTGTAAGAGGATACGCGATTCATAGAACAGTATTGTAAACGAATCTGCTTGCCTGGTCTAGCAAGGTGGTACCAAAGTTTCAGAGAGTTTATACGCATATCGTTACATTTTGAACAGCTGAGAAGCTTGAAGCCACATGCGAATTGTTATGGCCTTAAAGAACTTCTTCCTTCTCTTCCTTTTGTGTACAATGTATTGCATGTACTTGAAGACATTAATTTTTGGTAAATTTTATTTTATATAATTTCCTATTACATGTATATTGTTTTATATATGATATTTTTGTTGTTATATGGTCCGTTGTTAGTTGTTACAGTTGTTTCAAAAATCAGGCCAGGGCAACTTTGAAAAGTTTTAAATCAAATTTCTTCAGCGCACTTGCGAAATTTTCTCAGTACGCCTATACATGATGACCACAGGAATAACACCGGTTATACAAACTAGGTCCAACTCATTTTACCTGTGTGACACAGCTGTGTTTTTGGAAGTACAATACTGGGTGTTTTGAACTCGCTGAGCGAGATCTTCCGGAGCCACCCTTCCTTTCTGAATCTTTTAACCATCTTCTCCCCCTCCCCCATCTGCATTGTTCTTATGCAGAACACTGTTTACAAACCGGTTTTGTGCTTAATTATTGGCCTTATTTTTGGCTTCTAATGTCAGGATTTCTGAGCGAAACAATGCTTTAATAGCAAAATTCACGGTTTCTGATTAAACTGAAGTTTTTTGGAGCGGACAGAACGTTTGCTCTCAA
>JAQGDQ010001484.1:0-15000 GCA_030141605.1 Tubiluchus corallicola
CTCTCTCTCTCTCTCTCTCTCTCTCTCTCTCTCTCTCTCCTCCTCTCTCTCTCTCTCTCTCTCTCTCTCTCTCTCTCTCTCTCTCTCTCTCTCTCTCTCTCTCTCTCTCTCTCTCTCTCTCTCCCACTCTCTCTCTCTCCCACTCTCTCTCTCTTGATTGTTCACAAAAATCTTATGTAGTTTTTGATTTACCGCTAATTTTGGATGGGTAATGTTTCTTTATTTTGTAGTTTGTAAACGTTAAATTTACACACGAGTGTTCTGTGGTAAGTTGTTCCACGTGGTAATTGTGGAGCGGCCAGTACTTAGGCGTTTTTGAGACAATTGGTTTAGTTTAAACGTAATTTATTTAGGATTGGATCAAACAGTTTGAAGAACATGATTTAGGATCCTCACCACAACAGTCTATACACACTATTTGCAAAAACATTTACAGTAAGAATAGACTATAACTACACAAGCTGACAAGTTTAATTAAGAATGATGCATTTCATATCAGATAGAAACTACTGGAAGCGTTTAGTACGTAATATAAAGTCGTGTATACATTGGAATATTTTACAGTTAGCAACATAGTTCAATTCATCTTTTCCGAATAATAACAACTTCAACAGATCATTATTTCCTAAGACAGCTATATTAAGGTTTTTGGGCAGAAGTATTGCATTTAATTTATCAAACATAACAACCCTAGCTAGTTGATACAATGGGCAGTCCAACAAAAAGTGTTCAACAGACTCAAATCGAAATCCACAGTTACAATTCGGCAATATTTTATGACAGTTATTATCTTTACGCCTTTAGAGAAAAGGTCATAGTTTAGCTGAGAAAATCCGATTCTCATGCGCGTATGATGCACTGATATTGGAGGTTTACCAAATGAAAAATGTTTCTTACGCAACGAAAAACTTGTTTGAGATTGAAAAACTCTCCCTCTCTCTCTCTCTCTCTCTCTGTCTCTCTCTCTCCCTCTCTACTCCCCCCACTTTTATGTATACATTATCATTATTTCAATTATTAATCACTTCTTTAAGATTTCCACGTACAGTTTGGCCTGTGAAGCTATGCTTTTAGGCTCAAACTGTACGCATCAAAATTATTCTGTCATGTAACTTGCACATGTATATGCTGCATAAGAATCTCTTTTGTAATTTCTGGATAATATTGCATTTATATTTATATTTACTTCAGTGAAATTATCTGTATTTTTATTATAACTGTTAGATGCAGAGTGGAAATAAATAAACTTATAAATAAATAAAAATATAAAAACGTGCACTAGAAGAGATTAATAAATATGTCTATAATAGATATAAATAAATTAATATTTACTTCAAGGCATTAGCAGAAATAAATACTTTATGAAAATTTAGCACGAATATTCCAAAAATTGTAAAAAAACTGAAAATGTCTATTCATTAAATTCATTTGAATTTATGATGTTGAAATTTGTTTTGATCCATCATAGTAGCATTCGACAACAACATATGTGCACAAATTATAATAACAATTATAAAGCTGACCTATAATTAGAATTTAATAAGGCCATGAAAGGATGATTACCATAAGTAAGTTACTATAATTACAATACTAATAAATCTTTTTCTAAACAAATTTGAAACTTTAAATTTAAATTTACAAATGATCAATTTAAATTCAAATTTAATGAAAAATATAGCACATACCAATACTGGAGCATCAACGATTCTTAACATCACATTTCCCACAGTTACACAACGTACATTGTTCCCTCACTAAACCGCTCTCAAAATCAAACGTGCTCTTAACACCAACACAACTATAAATCTCAGGTAGGTGGAAAATGAGAGAGAGACAGGTATGAGAAATGGTCACTCAGGTAGAACAAGTCTCTGCCTGCAGCACAAAGTCATGCTGGTGGCTTTCTGAACTTTTACAAAAGGACTGCCTGATTATTAGCTGTTGTTTGTCACTAATGCATCACCAGCCAAGGTGTCACTTGCTATTAACATACTTAATGAAAACGCTCATTAACTAAATGTTTTTAGCAATTAATCATTAACTAAATTAGGTTTGTGTGCCAGCAGTCTTGTGTAGTCTATTATATGTTATATATTATCTAAACGAAATGACTTTACTTTTAGAACTAATAGTGTAATAAGTAATTTTAAATTTTCGACTAGCACAGTTAAAACTAAAGCACAATTTCAATCGCATTGTACTGTATTGTATTGGACAGTTACTGTATTGCCACAGTTTTTATGGATCGCAAAACATGTTATTGATACAATAATTGTTGGCATCCTTCTGCCTCGGAAGACAATGGAGTGTGTGTCAAGAGAGTGCAGTGCAATCCCTTGAACGTCTCCAGAGCGCACGCCTGGGCAAGGTGTATGGAGATCCTGAGTTGCCCAGACAACAGGAACCCCCTCTCTTTCTCCCTGGTGTAGTCCAAAGGAAAGCAGAGCGATACGTTTGGCACCAGGTTGGCTGCAGGAGCTGCCAGAGTCAGTGAGCATGCTGCACTGGTCCGCCTTCGGGACTCCACTCCTGATTTGGAAGGTTTACTTCTCTACACATGGCCATTGGGTCGCTTGACCTCCTCCGCCCTCTAGCCGTTGGCTGCTTGTGCAGCTCCTCCGCCTAGCGTCGAGATACAGTGTGGGCATCCCGTCAGCCTACAGCACCTGGTATTCCTAGGCGGTCACCCATCCAAGTACTAACCAGGTTCTACGTTGCTTAACTTCGGTTATCAGACGAGAAGTGGTGTTTTCAACACGATTTGGCCTAATTGCCATAGTGTGATTGATTATATCTGTGATATGTCAGAAGATTCTGGAGTTTGCATGATGCAACCCATCATATGTAATCTAAGTCGACAACACAGCTTCGACTAACCAGGCTATATGTTGATTAACTTTGGAGATCAGATGAGAACTGGTGTTTTCGAAGTGATTTGGCCGTAGTCTTGATACAATACAGCCTGGAATATTGGTGTTAGAAAGTTACGGCAATTACCATATCGTACTCATAGATATATACTACCGCACATCAGCAGAATTATGCTTTAGGAAAACCAATGTAAAAATTGGTCCTAGAAATGCGATAAGCAAAGAGGTTATGCTAGGTGTGAGCACATGTCTTTAGGTTGTACTGAAGTGTATCGCAAAGTAGCAGGCGATCAGCAAGTGGCACATGGCATTTGTTAGTATATGTAGTTTATACTAGAGAAAAGAGTTGTATAATATATGTGAAAAAAGGAAAAGTAAGGCAGATCAGTAAGAATAGGATAGCGATAAATAAAAGTTTTGGAAAAAAGAAGGTCATGGGGAATAGGTTTATACATTATAGTTTTAGTAATTTGGGAAGTTTTTGCTTTTATGGTTATTGTTAGGTTTTTTATATTTATAAAGATTATCCATGTTTATGTTTGGTGCATTGAAATAGATTTTGCTTTCCAAAGTTGACATTGTTATCGTTGAAATTTTTAGCTTTTTTTATATTCTCATTTATGCAGGAGTGTAATTATAATCATAAAATTAGTTTGTATTAATGGAGACAAATTTTACATACATATAGTTATAATATTTTGCAAGGAGTATGTTATGAAAGGAGTAAGGAAGACAAAAACAAATACAGTCAACCCTCATTAAACCGGACTAATTGGGGGTGGGGGGGTGGTCCTGTTTAGCAGATTGTCCGATTTATCCGATATGCCTATATATGGTCTATATTATACAGGAACAATTACCTTAATAAGGCCTATATACATTGCACTATATACTATACTGTATATTACTTTAAAATAGTTAACCTGTGAGGATAAAGAAATTATTGTACAGTTGGTAGGCCGTGTTGTGTTTAGCGCTCCGGCTCGGGCGGAAATCGGACAGTTTCCTTTACCACGGATGACGTCCGTCTTATCCGATATCCGGGCTAACGGGGTCCGGTTTAACGAGGGTCGACTGTACAGCTTTTGGGAGTGGTCAGGAGGAACTTGAGAGTCGAATTTCGGCTGCTACTCCTCTAGTTACCTAGTTACCAGTCTGATATTAGATTTGCTAAATTTTATACATCGTGTCTTGCTAGTCCAATTACATAGTCATATTAATGTCATCTCAACATTATGCTATGTATGTATCTATACTGCTAATAGTCATACTGAAATGCTTCTACTGTTTGTTTATTGTCTGCACTCTTCTAAGTGTGACGGTTCATTGGCAAGAACGTCTATCAGTTGCAAACTGTCTCTTCAAGCCATACTGTGATCTTTGTTATATTGTATCATTACAGGATATAAAAAATGAATAGACCTACAGAAAATTCCAATTGCATAGATCATGAATATAGAATTCATGACGATTTTTATCCTTTTCTAACAAACCTAATGAAAACCAGTTCACTATCTCTTCGGCTACAAATGGACAAGTAATATCAAACTACAAAAGTGCTTAAGTTTATTTTTCCTTTCCAAAATGTTGGCTTGTGAAAATCGAAAGTACTCAACTAATCCTGTTTTCACCAACTTTGTACGTCAAACAGATGCTAAGTAATGACATGTACAGTTACTACTGCACTAAAAATGCGAAGAAGTTAGTGTTACGCACACATGCACGCACGCACGCGAACACACACACATAAACACGCACGCACACGCACGCATGCACGCACACACACACACACACACCCGCATACATATATATGCAACTTATAAAAATATAAAAAAAATCCACATTTTATAATACATTAAAGGACAAGATTAGTGACGTTTCAAGTGCAGCTGAAAAAACTTGAACTGAAATTTTACATCATCTAGGTGTAATCTCACTATAAACATATTTGACGTCTTGAGTAGCACTATGCAAAACTTGAAAGTTTAAAGTCCTGCACTGACTACTAGATGGAGCCACTCAACAATCAAAGCAAGAGCTGTTAACACACTTACACTTTATTAAAGCATTTTACCCTGTACTGACCACTTTTTAAAGTACAAAACTCTATTGCATTTAACTGTTGTATTTTTAAAAAAAATTCGCTTAAAATAATTTTAATATAGCTTCTGTTACAAAACTATAAATTTGTTGAAAGTCAGTAGAGGCGTTGACATTTGCCTTAAAACTATAGATCGATTTCGTAAAATCTGGTAGTCTAATGGCTGCAGTTTCACCATCATAGCAAATTAAGAGATACCAGCATGTGAGTCACTCTAGGTAAGGAATTATATGCCATATTATATGATTAAAAGTTTAGGCAGAGAAGACATGTACAAAATGTTAGTTTTATATGTTAGAATAACTTTTTTGGAAATGGTGAAAGTAAAATGTCAAAATGAAAAACCAAAGCAACAAACAATACTTTTCCAAAAAAAATAGAAAACTGGGACCAAACAGCATAAAATCTGACACATGCCGCCTTAATACCAGTTTTTGAAAAAACAAAATTTGAGGTAATGTTTGTTCCATTTGAGATCGGCAGTCGCGGTTTTATTTCTGTCGACAATTACAATATACCTAAAATACTTTTCAAGCGGTGCCAATACAATGGAAAATTATCTGAAATGCGAAGAGACTTAATGAAATTTGCCATCATCTTATCAGATGTCATTTTCTATTCTAAATTCTCGCCAGATTGGCAAGTTTCATCTTTAATATCTGCGCCAAACACATAAGGTATGTCCAGTATAAATTTTAATATCTATGTTTTAATAGATTTAGTTACTTTATCATAAATTTACTCTTTTGATCTCGCAGAATATTAGTGTTTGTCATACAAGTGTTGTCATATTGTCAAAATCATTGTTAATGTTAGCCATTGTTTTTTATCGTGTTTCTGCAAAACACTTAGCAATCGTACGAAAGTGTGGTTGCTATGGATTTTACAAGAGCAAGTTGAAGTTGTGTTTAAATCCAGTAGACGACTCTTCCTGAAGAAGATTTGGGCTTGTCAACAGAAAAAAACCCGAAGCAAAAGGGCTGCTTCCACGAGCTACAATTGGAGTTAGAAAATACAAGTTTTTTTTTTACGCTTGCAGTACTAGTTCTAGACAGAAAAGTGGGTAAGGAGTTATAAAATTGGATTTTTAGTATTTTTGGACATCTTCCTGATAATTTGATGCTAAAATATAAAATCTAACATATTTAGCATTTGTTTTCATAAAAAATAAAAAATTCACATTTGACCAAATTTTTTGGTCATTCTACTTTGTTTTATTCTACTCTACACGTTCGGTCATTCTACTCTACGCATCATAACGTAGTTTCAATTATGCCGACTTATGGACGGTTTTGGATTGCAAGCACACATATATTTGTCATATATATGTAAAATTTGCAATGTACAAGCTAATATGTATTTAATGTATGTTCACCACTGGACGAGAATCATCAACTGTACACTCCTATAGATCTGAGATGTCGCATCTTTTAAATTTTGTTGTTTATTCAAAAAAAATTTTCGTTATAAAAAAAACATAAAATAATGGCTGTAGAGAAGAAATAACCAAATTAAAAAAGCATTACAAAGTGTTGCATTGCTCTCATTAAAATTATGGCGAATTTTTAACTTACGATTTCTTGGAGTATTGAAAATCTCTCTCTGTTTCAGTGGTGCTTCCCATATAAGGTAAAAATTAATGAAGGTACATTTTTGAACATCGTGCGTTCAAAGTTTAAGGGAGCAACAATAATTATTGGTATGCATGCAAAGTTCCGAGGTGTTGAAAATCGTGGGATTATCACACCATGTGGGCAACCATGAAAGGATCCGATGACAGAAATACCCAGATAAAAACCAATTTCTTTTCTAGCAATGTGGCACATCTTAGATGGACAAACTGTAGAGAGTGCAAAAAAGCAAGTCTTCAGCAGTTTTGACTGGGCTGAGTTTTAGTTGCGTGTGTGTCTAGTTACATAGTTTTGTTTACATTTATGTGCATATAAAGCACACTAAAATTTAATAGTAAGGAATATCTTAAAGGACAAGAAAATACTTTTCTTAGGTAAGGTAAAAAAATTCTCTTGAAATTTTGTATCATTACACGTTGTCTTATCGAGTACTTGCGTTAGCAGTAACTCTGTACAAAACTCCAAATTGAAACTCCTGCGATGACCGTTAGGCACAGCCATTTTAGCGGAAAGCTATTTGCTACAAGTTTAGGTAACATTGTGTAAACACTGAGAAATGACCAGAATATCTGTAACACACCATTGCTAACTAAACAAAAGTATAAAATACTTTCTGTTGTCAATAATTGTGTTTTTATTTAGCCATTGCTGCTCACTGGTGTGGAAATACAGTGACAATTTACCAGGTGGCACAAACATTCAGTCATTAAGAATCTTTGTTTCCAATTGCATAAAGTCTTTCGAATACGTTAGCTTAATGTTAAATAATATAATTTTGAATTGAAAAGTTTTTTGGAATATACTTTGAAGTTCCGTTTTCTTCCCCTTTCATACTAAATTTTGTATACCATTCTAGCTTTTAAAAGTAAAGGTATGCATTACCTGTTTACTCTATAATCCAGAGACGGGGGTGTTATCATGAATGCTATTTGCCCCTCCACTAGCTTAAATTCTTAAACTGAAATGTTAAAGATTGCTTAGATGTTTTCTCAAATAATTGTCCTAGGTTCGCACCTAGCACTGCTACCAAACAATATGGGAGCTCCGTCCAGAAATAAACGAAGTAATTTTAGTTTGTTCAACTGTGTTTTCCTTGTCACCGGTAACGCCCTGAACGGTTCGAATGCGGCAAGAAAGTCACGTAGGTTTTGCTGGATTTTAACTAAAAAAAGGCCAGTTATTTTGCTACCTTTAACAGTGCAGGCATTTTAAAATCGTTTTGATGACTAAATGTTAGACATTATTATTATTATTATTATTATTATTATTATTATTATTATTATTATTATTATTATTATTATTATTATTATTATCATCGTCGTCGTCGTCGTCGTCGTCATCATCATCATCATCATCATCATAATCATCATCATCATCATCATCATCATCATTATTATTTATTATTTATTATTTATTATTTATTATTTATTATTTATTATTTATTATTTATTATTTATTATTTATTATTATTATTATTATTATTATTATACGGTTATAATATTATTATATTTTTATAATATTCCCATATTGTTTCTAGTTCTACTAAATGTCATTCTATGGGTCTTATTAAAACAACACTAATTTGCCTTTATTTATTTGTTACCGCTAGTTATTGTTTAGTTTATTGTGTAACGCTAGTTAATTTGTTTACTTTCACTCTTTTTTTGGCAAATAACTTGATAACATTTATAAAAACTTGATAATTATCTACAATTACTTAACAGACAGCTTTACATCATTATTTAACCTGCCATGTAAACCAGTGCCCAAATTAACCAATCTTACTGCCAAATAAAGGGTAGTTGCCTTGACGACTTTTTAGTCAATTCGCAAGCCTATCTAGTTGACTTTATATTTATTTTATTAACACACTTATTACTCTAATTATGTTTGTATTTTTTAGTACATGTATTCGTTCCTGAAATGTTGTCGTTGTTGTTGTTATTGTTATTATTATCACTATTCCCAGTCTAATTTTTGACTGGTGGGCAGAGATTTTTTTATTCTGATACAATTTTTAGTGATTCTGTAATGTAAAATGAATTTTCCACTGTGTAATTTTTCTGATATGACAATATGCTTTATTTAAAGTGGTGATGTTGGTGTGGGATGGTGTGGTGTGGTGTGGTGTGGATTGCAGGTTTATGTGCAGAAGTGTGTTGTTGCTGCTGTTGCTGTTGCTGTTTCTGTTGCTGCTGCTGTTGTTGTTGCTGTTGCTGTTGTTGTTGTTGTTGTTGTTGTTGTTGTTGTTGTTGATGATGCTGCTGCTGCTGCTGCTGTTGTTGTTGTTGTTGCTGCTGCTGCTGTTGTTGTTACTGCTGCTGCTGTGCTGTTGCTGTTGCTGCTGTCGTTGCTGTTGCTACTGTTGCTGTTGCCATTGCTGCTGTGCTGTTGCTGTTGCTGCTGTCGTTGCTGTTGCTACTGTTGATGTTGCCATTGCTGTTGCTATTGTTGTTGCCGTTGCTGTTGTCGTTGTTATTGTTTATTAATCATGCAGCTCAGTCAAACTACTAATCCTGCTTTTAAAACTGCCTTGGTTCTGTAAATTAGTTTGTAAAACGTGAAATTAAATCGAATTTCGTCTAAATGCACAGAAATCCAAAAATTGTTCTGATTCCATTTGACATTAATTTAGTGGCAACTGCCAATTTTTAAAATGTTACTACAGGCACTACGGTTCGTAAATAAAACCAACGTAAATTTAAATTGGCAAAAGGCGTTTTTGTAATATGTTTATGACAATGACAGATTTATTTGTAATCATACAGACAATATTTTAACTGAATATCAATGATTTTTCCGCAACCGCCCAGTTTTCTACCAAGCCCTTACCATGAATTTCTACCTCAAATTTGTAGTTTATTAATAATTACTCTGCACAGCGTTTAGAATTACTGCCCAGTTCCGACTAAGTTACAACATTGAGAAACATAATTGTAGATCTAATGTTCTGAGATCTCTTTTGCTTCCTAGTTGCTAAAGGATGAAGAAGGCCAAGGAGGTCCTGTATCACAGCGGCGGCAAACACACGTGTCTCCTCTACAGTAGCCAGTAGCGCAGTTTTGAAGCATGCAAGATGCAATACAAACTACTCTAATACCATCTGGAATAAAAAGAAAATTAAATTGTAAATAAGTCTTTTCACAGTTTCGTTGTGTGTTAAGTGTACCACAGCAACGCATCTTAACTACAACTGTCACGTGACAAAGTTTGTTACGTTATAGTGTCTTACAACTTTAGTGTTTATTAATTAACTAGTTACTTACGGCGACATAAGAAACCACGCATTACTTGTTCATGGTCGACTGGCACTTCTTCATCTAAACAAATAAAGATTATTAAAACCTTCTTACAATTGCGATAAATATTTCAGTTTAAAGATACGAATATCATTAATGTTTCCTTTTACTTAGACGCATCATAGTATAAGGAAAATGTACTCAGTTTGCAAATGTTTCTGCTGTTTGCGAATGTTTTTGTTACTATTTCATTAGTATGGACTCTGAAGTCTAACGCACTTCTCGTAACCTATAAGGTATATGTCAGGCCAATTATGGAATATTGCTTCCCTGGTTGGTCTCCATCCCATTATGGCGAGCTGGAACATGTTCAAAGATCTTTCACAGGTAGAGTTTTCTATAGATGTATTTGAAACTACGTATTTTACCCCGAAAGGCTTAAAAGTTACTAGGCTTAGAATCTCTTGAAGAAACGTATCTAAAAAACTATCTAGTCATATGTTATAATGTCATACACAAAGAAGTGGATTTAGCCTCTAACATGTTAGTCGTGCAATAACCGACAACATGGAGGGAGGGAATCTTCCCCTAAAATTATACGTTTGACGTTTTTCCAAAACTAGTTTTGCTTATTATTTTTCAAATTGTAATTGTAATAGTACTTATATGGAATTCCTTACCATCTTATATAAATGGACATCTTTTAGTAACTGCCGTTTTTTTGCAAAGTTACTTTCTAGTCACCTTTTCATTACATTGTACGTAGGTGCTAACACCATGGTATTGAACACATGTACTATTATTCTATTATCTAAAGAAATTTATTAAAGAATGGTAGCTTCGTTAATGGTTTGATGCACTCGCTGGGAAATTGGAGTGGGAGCTATTTCACTCTTGACCCCTCTGTGTAAACCTTGCACAACGCCATTCATTGGCAATTAACTTACTGCAATAAAAGCTACTGGTGTATATTCGATGGTATTAACCATATAATGTAATGTAACTACCATTATTATTATAAAAGTAAATTTACCAACATTAAAATACCTGCATTGTGTACAGTTTTGGCACGAGTGAGCACAGCTACGGCAGCCAGAACGGCTAATACGGCAAAGAGCTTATTCATTTTGAATATAAGATCACGTCAGAGTAGTGAATACAGCTTATATATAGTACCAGAGTTTGACTTTCGCCTGCCGGATTCTTTATGACCTTCGCCTGCCGGATTTTGAAATAAGTTTCAGGAGAATATTTGTACAAGCAAGCAAAAATTTAATCGGTTTTGTGTAATGTGATTGACGAGAAATAATATTATTTGTCGCCACAAGGATTGGCTTTGCGGTTTGTCAAATCTTACATCCCGCTGGTAAGATTTATTACTATTTCTTGTTTACACATTTCTTGTTTTTTATTCAGTTATTTTGTTAATCAAATATTTGGTAGCTCAAATATATAAATCATGTAGGAACTAATATCTAGTACCTACTGATTAGTGACTTGACATTTTATGTGTTTTTTAACACAGACAGATTTTTTTAAATGCCAAGACAGTTTTCCTCGTATTCTATTCAGCCATACACTCAAGAGTTTTTTAAAACAATTTTGCAGGTAAGGTGCACTGGAAAATTTTTTAGAAGTTGCTGTGTAATTTACTGTTTTTATACCTGCTCAAATGGATGAAATTTTTGCCATTCTTTAATTTATTTTCCGTTTTCTGAAGACCATGTTCCCTCTATTTCGGGGCAAGACAGTAAACAAGGGGGTCCTCAAGGCAAACACCTTAGACCATTCAGTTACCATATACCGTAAATAATTTTGATTAGTGAATTTAGGATAATTCTAAATAACCTTTGTGGACAAACAGCAAGAGATTCAAGCCCACAAGTGTACATTAAACGTAATAAGAAAAATTATGTATTCCAGAATAAGAAAACTTGGTAGCAACGTCATATTGTAAACAAACACAGAAACTGCCAAGCTGTTGTTGTTGTTACTGTTGCATTTGCTGCTATTGTTGTTGTTGTTGTTTTGTTGTTGTTGTTGCTACTGCTGCTGCTGCTGTTGTTGTTGCTGTTGTTGTTGTTGCTACTGCTGCTGCTGCTGTTGTTGTTGCTGTTGTTGTTGTTGCTACTGCTGCTGCTGCTGTTGTTACTGCTGCTGCTGCTGTTATGTTGTTGCTGCTGTTGTTGTTGTTGTTGTTGTTGCTGCTGCTGTTGCCGTTGCTGCTGTGCTGCTACTGTTGCTGTTGTTGTTGCTGCTGTTGCTGTTGCCCTTTGCTGTTGTTGTTGCTATTGTTTTGTTATTGTTGTTGTTTATTAATCAAGCAGCTCAGTCAAACTACTAGTCCTGCTTTTAAAAATGCCTTGGTTCTGTAAATAAGTTTATAAAACATGAAATTAAATCGAATTTCGTCTAAATGCACAGAAATCGAAAAACTGTTCTGATTCCATTTGACATAAATTTAGCGGCAACTGCCAATTTTTAAAATGTTACTACAGGCAATGTTACTGGTTCGTAAATAAAACCAACGTAAATTTACATTGGCAAAAGGCGTTTTTGTAATATGTTTATGACAATGACAGATTTATTTGTAACCATACAGACAATATTTCAACTGAATATCAATGATTTTTCCACAACCACCCAGTTTTCTACCAAGCCCTTACCATGAATTTCTACTTCAAATTTGTAGTTTATTAATAATTACTATGCATAACGTTTAGAATTACTGCCCAGTTCCGACTAAGTTACAACATTGAGAAACGCTATTTCTCTCTTAGACATAATTGTAGATCTAATGTTCTTAGATCTCTTTTGCTTCCTGGCTGTTAATGAAAGTTATCAAGGCCAAACATTTCCTCTATCACAGCGGCTGCAAACACACGTGTCTCCTCTACAGTAGCCAGTAGCGCAGTTTTGAACCATGCAAGATAAAATACAAGCTGTTCTACCACCATCTGGAATAAAAAGAAAATTAAATTGTAAATAAGCCTTTTCACAGTTTCGTTGTGCGCACGCACAGTTGCTGTAGGTCAAAGGTTAAGTGTACCAGAGCAACGCGTCTTAACTACAACTGTCACGTGACAAAGTTTGTTACGTTATAGTGTCTTACAACTTTAGTGTTTATTAATTAATCAATGAATTATTTACTAGTTACTTACAGGGGCATGACAAACCACGCTTTACTCGTTCATGGTCGACTGGCACTTCCTCATCTAAACAAATAAAGATTATTAAAACATTCTTACAATTGCGATAAATATTTCAGTTTAAAGATACGAATATAATTAATGTTTCTTTTTACTTAAACGCATCATAGTATAAGGAAAATGTACTCAGTTTGCAAATGTTTCTGCTGTTTGACGAATGTTTTGTTACTATTTCATTAGTATGGACTCTGAAGTCTAATGCACTTCTCGTAACCTATAAGGTGTATGTCAGACCAATTATGGAATATTGCTTCCCTGGCTGGTCTCCATCCCATTACGGCGAGCTGGAACATGTTCAAAGATCTTTCACAGGTAGAGTTTTCTATAGATGTATTTGAAACTACGTATTTTACCCCGAAAGGCTTAAAACTTACTAGGCTTAGAATCTCTTGAAGAAACACATCTAAAAAACGATCTAGTCATATGTTATAATGTCGTACACAAAGAAGTGGATTTAGCCTCTGACATGTTAGTCGTGCAATAACCGACAACATGGGGGGGGGGGCGGGGGAATCCTCCCCTAAAATAATACGTTCGACGTGTTTCCAAAACTGATTTTGCTCATTATTTTTCTACATTATTTTGCTATTATACAAATTGTAATTGTATAGTACTTATATGGAATTCCTTACCATCTTATATAAATGGACATCTTTTAGTAACTGCCAGTAATAGCAAATTATTTCGGAAATGTTTAAATGCGTTGGATTTGTGTTACGATAAGCACATGTAAGCAAATTTCATTGTGTAATATTACTTTATTTAGAATATCCTGTAATGTTGTGAATCATCGTAAGGCGCACTTAAGCAGTGTATTTCTGTACGTCTCTTCCGTACCTTATGATTATTTAATTGATTGATAATGATTCAATTTCTTGTGGGTGTCAAATAAACTAAACAAAACTAAGTAACACTGACGAAACTTCCAGTTTAGTGTTTCTTTCTTCCTATGTGTGGCGCTGCACACATGTTTCACAAATTACGCAGTAAACATTTGGGTACTCTAGTTTCGCGCAGGGTGGTGCATTGTTAATACAGTAGGGGAAGTATTTTCTTTTCTGTATACACCGTTCTAGTTCGTACCATGCCCAAATATGCCCAGACATCAGTAGATCAGAAACGTTGTGACGGGGGTGGGGTGCAGGGGGGGGGGCAATTGGCTCCTTACAAGCGTTTCTCTAAGGGCGCTAACTTTGTACAGAGAGCACCAAAAAGGAAGGAAAAATTGCAAAACAAACATGTCTAGAAAACCCTGATTATTTTTAGTTAGTTGCCATATCTTAATAAATTACTATCATAAATCGTGACGTTACAAAATTCATTGCTGTAGTTTATTTCTAAGCTGAAATAATTTACTTTTAAGTTTAGTTGTGTGCTACAGCCGCTGCAGTCGATTACTGTGTGAGCACGGCTTTATTTTTGCCTTTTTTTTTCGCAAAGTTGCTCTCTAGTCACCTTTTCATTACATTGTACGTAGGTGTTAGCACCATGGTATTGAACACATGTACTATTATTCTATTATCCAAAGAAATTTATTAAAGAATGGTAGCTTCCTTAATGGTTAGATGCACTCCGCTAGCTCTTCTAGCTGTGAAATTGGAGTGGGAGCTACTTCACTCTTCACCCCTCTGTGTAAAACCTTGCACAACGCCATGCATTGGTAATTAACTTACTGCAATAAAAGCTACTGGTGTATATTCGATGGTATTAATCATATGTAACTACCATTATTATTATAAAAGTAAATTTAACAACATTAAAATACCTGCATTGTGTACAGCTTTGGCACGAGTGAGCACAGCTACGACAGCCAGAACGGCTAATACGGCAAAGAGCTTGTTCATTTTCAATGTAAGATCACGTCAGAGTAGTGAGTGAATACAGCAACCTATGGTAAAAGTTTAATAATTTTTGATTAGTGAATTTAGGATCATCTTTGTGGAGAAACAG
>JAQGDQ010001484.1:20000-38603 GCA_030141605.1 Tubiluchus corallicola
GCGCATGTCTGAGATAACAAGCTATACACTGCACTGCTGCTACTTGTTGCTAGGTAGAGAAAGTACTGTCGATCACACAGTTTGTTGTCAGTTGTCACGTGCTTAAAATCGGTAAGGCAATTTAGGCAATTCGTAAGCAAAAAATTTTTTTAGTTTAGGATTTTATTAAGTTCATGATTAAAAGTTTCGTATGTTTGTTTGTTTAAAATTACAACATTAAAATGAGACATGTTTGTTTCCTTTTACACAATACTAAAACTCTTCTGAGGCAGCTCCCCCCACTCATTTTAATTACAAGAAGCCACTGGCCAGTTTATATCGAACGTCTTTCTATACAGACGCCTTTGGAGACCAATGATTTCATTTTTTGAGGAACCTTGACTGTGTACTATTCCGAATTGTACAAGAATACAGATTCTACATGTGAGAAATCAGCAGGAAGACAACTGATCAAGACGGATGTTCTGACGTATCCAAAATTACGTCATGCAAATGTTACTTATTTTGGTGAAGGTTCTCAATACATTATACATGACTTCTTCGAAGAAACTATCATTTTTCCAGAAACGTGAAATAACATTTCGTTAGAAATTAAAGTGCTTCTGTAAACGCAATTTGACTTTTCGAAAAAACAGTTTCTTTTTTACCCTAATGATGCTTCCGATTGAAAGATTATTATTATAATACCTGCGCGTATTAATATTGTTAATTGTTGTAAAATACTTTTAATACGTTTAATTAATTAAATTACTACAAAATTTCAAGGGCTTCCCAGAAAAAACAGGGACTTTCAATGTATTCACTCAGATATAAAGTTTTGTTTTTCACATTCATACGCAACACTCAAGCCGGATTAGGACCTCAAGAGCCCCTATAAGTACTGAAAAGATTAAGATACCTGAATGTGAAATTCAGAATAACAACAATACTAAACTGAAAAATTAAATTTTACTTATGAAATGGAAAAAAAACTTGCAGTACGAATTATTTGCAGTAAGCGCTAGGGCATCAGCTTTTACATTGTGTTGAAAAGTCAATGTTGTTAGATTAAAAATAAGAAATGACCAATGGCGGCTCGTGTATAGGTTCTGTGGAACTGCAGCACCCCCTGCGATATTATCGGTAACATTCAGTATGATAACTCTCTTTTCTTTAGTTTTTTCGTTATAATTGTATGGAACCAGAGCACGTGAGGGTAGTACTGTTTGCTTCACAGTCCAGTACACTGCGCTCCAGCAATTCGGTGTTTTGCTGTTGTGCGCATGCGGCCATGTGTACATGTCTGAGCCCAGGTAGAGAAAGTACTGTCACTCACACAGTTTGTCGTCAGTTGTCACGTGCATACCGTGAATGGATCAAGCCTGAACTCCGACAATTTAGACTATTAGCAAGCAAAAAATATTATTTTTTGTTTAGGATTTATCAAGTTTATGTGTAAATTTTCATATGTTTGTTTGTTTGTTTAAAATTTCAAGTTACAACATTAAAATTACGTATGCTTGTTTTGTTTTACACAATATTAAAGCCTTTGCTAAAAATTTTCTGAAGCAGCACTCCCCCTAATTTTAGCTACGAGCCGCCACTGGAGATGACTCTAGATCTTATAAAGGGGCAGAAATTCAGCATATCTTCATGACAACTGGATACCAATAAACACAGAGCAGCTTATTACAAAAGATCAGTATAATATTTCAGTGAACGAAACTTGTTCGAACAAACAGTCCAAACATTTTCATTTCTTAAGGAAATTGGTATGTCGCTTATTGTACCGAGTACGCGATTGTAGTATTATGTGATTGATTTAATTGTCAGTCTACTACACTTAGGTACTGAATTAGTCTATGCTGCCATCTACAGTCGTTGTTTTACTCTAATTATACAAAGTTTGTCAGAGATTGATTTTTGTTTCTAAATATTGTTTCATTTTGCTTTGATAGATATTCATTATTCAGAGTAATTAAATTGTTAATTTCATGCTTTAATTCTGGTTCTATCTCTCTTATTCAAGTTTATATGGAGAAAAATTATAACATTATAACACAGCTTTCTGTAAACCAATAATCTTTATTCTGCTATCAAAGAAGCCAAGTAGACTTTGATTTTGGTTTAACTAGTAGTCTGTAGAGTATAGGTGACCTTTCCATTTATGGTCTGTATGCATGAATATGATGGACCTTCCAATAGGAACTTGTATGTCTGGTCATGTGATTACACCTTTATTTTCTCAGGCATGCAAGTTTCAGTTGATCTAGAGACAGCATTGAGAAAGGATGCAAAATTTCTACTGTAAAATATTATATTGCTAACTTTATGACTGTTTGTTCAATTTTGTGATTGAGGTGAACATTGTATACGTTTTACAATAAAATGATTGCACATTTGTACATGGTATGAGTGAAAAATAAAAAATACTTTGTTTTTTCTACAGAAATGGATGTTAGCTATCAAATATGTACATATAATCTATCCACGCCCGTCATATTGTAAACAAACACAGAAACTGCCAAGCATATTCCTGTATATCTTACTTTTGGGTAATTATTCGATTTGGAAAAGGTCTCTCCCTCCCTCTCTCTCTCTCTCTCTCTCTCTCTCTCGCTCTCTCTCTCCCCCCTTCCTCTCTCTCTCTCTCTCTTTCTTTCTCTCTCTCTCTTTCTCTCTCTCTCTCTCTCTCTCTCTCTCTCTCTCTCTCTCTCTCTCCCTCTCCCTCTCTCTCTTTCCCTCTCCCTCTCCCTCTCTTCCTCTCTCTCCATCTTCCTCTCTCTTTCTTTCTCTCTCCCTACCGGGCTCCTCTTCCCTCGAGCCCCTATTAGCATGTACCTCATTTTGCTTAAAGGTTAATCCAAGGCTAGCAGCACTAATTACATTTGTGTCCAAATTCAACTAAGAAAGGCCAATGAACTAATATAATAATGCAGGCATTACATCTTGTATATAAGACTAATCAAATAATATAGGTATCATAATCAGGTATATAAGGTTAATATAATAATATAGGTATCATAATCAGGTATATAAGGTTAATATAATAATACAGGTGTCACAACCATAAAGGACACGGCACAATAGTACAGGTTGTTTCATAAATTCCTCACTGATTTGATTTTCAATTTTCTTTTCGGTTATATCGGGTAGGGATAGTTTTCCGAAGTTTTCCGAAATTTTCCGAAGTTTAAACTACATTGATATTGGAGGCAAGAACCCAACAAAGTTGATATTTCACATTCTTATGTTGCATTATATTGGCTTTCGTCTGCGAAAGTTACACGTTTATAGCTTTAGTGGTTTTTAAGTTGTTTCCAAAAACCTTTTGCATCTTAAACGAAACAAAATGACTTTTCATATACTACCCCATTTTCAAGTCTGATAAAAAGTATAACACCTTAACACAATTAATGCTGTAAAAGCGTTTCTGATAATTAAATAATAGATCAAAAAACTTAATTAACGGCGGGGACCCCAACCATTGATGACATCACAAACTAACATAATTTTCAACAGCAAAAACATTCCATGATCGTGTTGCACGTGTTTGCGAGAGAGAAAATTGAAGTACAGTGCTACTGTAAGATATTCAGGGTGTTGTACTAAAACTAGGCAAGTTTTAAAATAAAAATTCAAATTTCAAATTTACCGCTGTACTCACGCAAGAGCTGTCGAACGTGCGCAGCTTGTCACAATCTATCACATCTTAGCTGAGAGGTACAGCACTTGTTTTTGCATGCAATGCGTTTCCGAAATGCAGGCGCTAGTGCCCGTCTAACTAGCGAATGGTGAAATGCATGTAACAGCGCAGAACTAGTGGCGCGAACGTGAAATTGTGTTTGTGTGGTAATAATTCTTTCACGCAAGTCATTTTTGAAAAAAATATTATGTTTCCTTTCAATATTTTAAAAAGTAGATTGTTTTGACCTGCAGTTTAAGATTGGGTCCAGTTTTGCTCATGCTCATGCGTGAGCACAGCAGTAAATTTGAAATTCGAATTTTTATCTCAAAACTTGCCTAGATTTAGTACAACACAGTGAATATCTTACAGTAGCACTGTACTTTAAATCTCGCTTTCTCAAACACGTGCAACGCGCTAGTGGAATATTTTTGCTGTTGAAAATTATGTGATGCTTGTGATGTTATCAATAGTCGGGCTCGCTCGCCGTTAATTAAGTTTTTAATCTATTATTTAATTATCAGAAACGCTTTTGCAGTATTAAATTGTGTTAAATTGTATACTTTTTATCAGACTTGAAAATGGGGGTAGTGCATGAAAAATCATCCTGCCTTCCTTAAGTTTGGTCTCAACTTTTGTAAATCTTTATTATCTTCAAGTTGTTTTTCGTCCGGTCAGGATGCCGCTTAGCAGGTTTTTAGCTTCGTGTAAAAAAGCTAAAGCTTCACACAAATGCAAAAAAATGAAAAAAACTCAAATCTCTTATTCGGTTTTCCTATTTTATCACTAATTCCTTTGCGATGTTTTCTAATAATAATAATAATAATAATAATAATATCACATCTTTTGAAATGCGTGAAGTCTAAAGGTTTTTCCTTGTCAAGATGTCTTATCTTCAAAAGCAAACACACGCATGCAGTAACGTAAGAAGATTACCTCGCTTGCGCATTAACCTAATTATTCTATCTTAGAAACTGCTAGTTTAACGTGGCATGACCACACAGAAGCCAGTGAGTCACTATGCAAGTGTCTCGTGAAATCTTTTCTTTGAAGCCAAAAAAACAAATGGCAAAATAATAATAACCACTGACCAGACGGTATAGTCTAGCGGTATCACGTTCGCTTGATGCGTGGGAAGTCGTGAGTTCGATACTGCGGCTGGGTCATACAAAAGATTTTAAAAATGGTACCTGCTGTTGCCCTGCCTGGCGCATTGTATTTAGGGGTAAAAGTGGGGCAATAATAAGTCGACAGAAGAAAATTATTGTAATTCCTGAAAATTTGTACATTGTATTTTCATCACGCTTTCTTTTTTATTTTTACACCGTGCTGCCACCTTCAGGTGTTCTTGTTAAAATTGTTAAATCTTTCTCTTTACTGTTTAAATTTTCATTGGCTTCTACAGTCTCTATGAATGCATAATCTCTAAACCTGTTTTCACACCTAAATGATTTCACCTGTAATTTGGTCACGTGGTTTTCTGCTTTTCAACATGAGACTACTTCACTGTTTATGTAGACACTTCAGAATAAAATCTTGGTTTCTTCAAACGAAATAGACCTTGTTATGTAGTTGTAGATTAGTTATTTACAGTGGGTCTAAAAGCTCTTTGAGTTTACGTATATTGCATTATAATTAACGAGATGTTTGTGTATGTTGTAGGTTTTAATTGGTGTTAGATTGTGATGTTAGTGTATGTATTGGTTATTGTATTGAAAAGTATGTTTTTTACGTCTTTGTGCTATGTGAATTTTTATTTTATAATTGTATGTATTATTAGATGTTTGATATCATTTGTAAGGCATGGATTAATTTTATATTGAAATGTTTGTATATGATGTCACTTGTATTGGTATTTTGTTTTTAACACTGTTACAAACAGCAGTTTTTTAGCTAGTTATACTTGTTAATATGATACTTGTGTATTTATTGTGTATGTATAACTTAACTGTGTATGTATAACAATGGCAATAATGATTTTATACACGCGCGCACGCACGCACTCAAACACAAACACACGCACGCACGCACACGCAATAATAATAATAATAATATTTTATTTATCTTGCAACACACGCACAGTTATAATACAATTAATTTGGAAACAAAAATGTGAAGAAAGGGCAGCGATTGTCCAATTGGTCATCTAGTCAGCTGCCCTTTGGTTAGTGATGAACATTTTATAAGCGCTATCCTACAGTGTATTAGTGTTAGTACTGCTTATAATAAAGATTTAATTGTTACGAATGACATTAAATTGATATGCTTATAACGTGTTAGTACAATTCATACACAGTAATAATAAGTGCATAATAAAAAAAATCAAACTGAAAATAACTGAAATAAAACTGAACTGAAATAAAAATCTGACAACAGAAACATAATAACAATGGCAACTGAAATATACTTTATAACACAAGCACGCACGCACACGCACACACACACACACACGCACGCACCCAAACACAAACACATGCACGCACGCACACGCACGTTAATTGCTTATCTAAAGGCCAACTTTAAATAAAGATTATTATTATTAGAACATTGCATGAACACGTCATGCGCAACTTTTCTGCTTAATCCTCCTTGCTGACTCTCCCTTTGGGCTTTGAACGAAAATTAGGATTCATGCACTTAAATTGGCCCTATCATTTTCCTTACATGTGACTGACCAGTGTAATAACAAGACCTAGTGGGAAATTACGCCAACAGGTCAGGAACCCGGATGTGAACAGCAGGCATTCTGCGCACGCGCAACACCCGAATATTACATTTCTACTGCTGTTCACAGATATTATAGTTTGTTCTCTACAAATGTTCTCAGTCTTCTAACCTCAGGTTTATTATTTCCCTACTTAATTTTAGGCGCTTTGTTAATTTTTGATACAGATTGTATTTATTTGCTTTTGTTCTAAAACGTTAAGACACCAAGTCGCTGAGTCCAATGGCGGTTTGTGGCTAAAATTAGTGGGGGTGCTGGTTCAGAAACTTTTAGCCATTGTTTTAATATTGTGTAAAACGAAACAAACATATGTAATTTTAATGTTGTAATTTGTAATTGTAATTTCAAACAAACATCTGAAAGTTTATACATATGTATTGCGTATTGAAAAGGGGAGGTACGTTACACCTGGAAAAATCCCGGCTGAGAATCGTTTAATATCGTTTAATAATGCTCATATTGTTTAAGAAATGAAATCGGAGACGAATTACACTTTGTTATAAAATGTCCATATTACAATGATCTTAGAGGAAAATTATATAATCACATCAGTGGAATTAAACCAGAATTTTTCCTTATGAGAGCGATGTTGATTAATTTTTATTCTCGATGGGAAGTAATTAAGGCATTTATTGATTATGTTGAAAAAGCGTTTTTACTATTAAAAAATAATAGTCTTTCTATCTTTTATATCATTCCATATATGAGTTTCATTCATTACATCATTCCATTTTAAGCACTAACGTTTATTTTATCACGATTCGCTTTAAATTTTCAGATTATCTCCATTACTTTCTTTCTTTGACTGTGTGTGACAATCTAACAAGCCCTGCTTTTTGATTGCCCGCAACACATTTACATTCGTGTATAGGTGAACAGTGTTTGAGGCTTTTCCTGTGCAGTATTTCTTATTTGTATTATATCCATTGTAGGCCCTTTCACTAGATATTGTACATGAAACTATTGTAAATGTGTATGGTGAAATAAATGACTTAAGACATGATGAACTATGTAATGATCATACCATGGAAAATGTGGCCCGATGAATGATAATTTATTTTTAGATACTAATCATTAAACTTTTTATTTAAATAACTAAAATAACTAACGGGAAGATTTAATAATGTTTGTTTTATTAGTAATTGTTTTGTTTGTCTGTAGTGTCATTATATTGCAAAATTGAAATTGTTTGTATGTCTTGTTTTGTATGTATTTTTGACACTAATATTTAATAACCAATATAACTATAAAGAAAGCATTTAATATTAGGGAATTCTGTTTTTAAGAAACTGTGTGTTGGTACCTAATTATAACTCCCCCTCTGATAAGTCTGATATTAAATTCGAAAGATCCTGGGATTAACTAAGAAGCCTACCTGCGCATCACAGGAGTTTCTTCAGATATTACGCATGCGCAAACACAAATCAATTACGGCAGGTGAGCCTTTTCTTAACTGCAAAGTTACAAACTTATTCTTGCTTATAACAAGCGTCATGTTGTTATCTGATGAAGAGTTGTAATTAATGGCTGCCTCGCAGGAGGTTTACCTGTGTTTGTTACTGTTGTTGTTGCTGGTGGTAAACATAAACACCACCGTCACTGATGAAGCTAGCAAACTTTTCTCGCAAAACACTAAAGGTACTTTGTCGTCTTTGTGAATTCTGTAGGAAGAGTATGAGTAAATGGCAGAAAGTGGGGGAGACCAAAAAGAGGGAGAGAGAAAGAAAGAGAGAGAAAGAGAGAGAGGAAGAGCAGGAGAGGGAGAGAGAGAGAGAGAGAGAGGGAGAAAGAGAGAAATGGAGAGAGAGAGAGAGAAAGAGAAAGACGAAGAGGGAGAGGGGGAGGGAGAGGGAAAGAGAGAGAGAGAGAAAGAGAGAAATGGAGAGAGAGAGGAGGAGGGAGAGAGGGAGAGAGAGAGAGAGAGAGAGAGAGAGAGAGAGAGAGAGAGAGAGGGAGAGAGAGAGAGAGAGAGAGAGAGAGAGAGAGAGAGGGAGAGAGAGAGAGAGAGAGAGAGAGAGAGAGAGAGAGAGAGAGAGAGAGAGAGAGAGAGAGGGAGAGAGAGAGAGAGAGAGAGAGAAAGAGAGAGAGAGAGAGAGAGAGAGAGAGAGAGAGAGAGAGAGAGTGAGAGAGAGAGAGAGAGAGAGAGAGAGAGAGAGAGAGAGAGAGAGAGAGAGAGAGAGAGAGAGAGAGAGAGAGAGAGAGAGAGAGAGAGAGAGAGAGAGAGAGAGGGAGAGAGAGAGAGAGAGAGAGGGAGAGAGAGAGAGAGAGAGAGAGAGAGAGAGAGAGAGAGAGAGAGAGAGAGAGAGAGAGAAAGTGGGAGAAAGAGAGAGAGGGAGAGACAGAGAGAGAGAGAGAAAGAGAGAGAGAGAGAGAGAGAGAGAGAGAGAGAGAGAGAGGGAGAGAGAGAGAAAGAGAGAGAGTGGGAGAGAGAGAGAAAGAGAGAGAGAGAGAGAGAGAGAGAGAGAGAGAGAGAGAGAGAGAGAGAGAGAGAGAGAGAGAGAGAGAGAGAGGGGGAGAGAGAGAGAGTGGGAGAGAGTATGTGTATTGTTCATTTTCTGTATTTATTCTAGAAACTTAGTGTTTAGCTAGCAGTACTTAATAATTGTTAAGTGTCCTCGAATCATGAGGGCCAGTGAGTGGTCATATTTCTGTAAACTGTGTCCAAGGCAACTGCTCTAGAGCTTATACAGCAGAGCAGTGTGACCAGGCAAAATGCCTTACACTGGATTTCACATCTGGTAAAATCTTTTACAATGTTTACAAAATGTGAACAAACTTCACTGCTTCTTAGATTATAGATTTGATGTAAGTCAATTGCAGGTAGAACTCTAATTAACTTCACTCCTAGGTTATAATCCACTAAATGACAATTAAATACTAAATACGCTGGGATTTGTATATCTAAATTACATTTACAGAAATTTGTATTTAATAATCGTTTAAGTAGAAGGTTTAACCCCACCGTTTCTATTTGCCTTGCCGAAAAAGGACGCCAGATAGACCAGGGGGCTTTTGGTATTGCTATACATTTTATTATATTGTGATGTTACTTAATAAAAGTGTTATTTCCTAATCAAAGTCTTATAGCTTTGCCATTACTCAAACGTCCATAAACAGCTACACACATCGCTCACACACGTACTACCACTATAGAACCAACCTAATAATTTTACTCTTTCAGATATGATCTTACAGTTGCTAAATGCGATTTTACAAGATTCAGGTATCCGCCACTGTACGCCAGTATCCGCCAGGCAGAACGAAAATTCTCAAAAGTTTGTTTTTTTTCAGAAAAAGCAAGGCTAGCGTTACAATACGTAGAAAATGTTCGCAACAGCGAGTGCAGTGGAGGAACGGGAACGGTTCTACCGATTGTGTTCAACCACGAGATCTGGAGTAGTCAAGCTTTGGTAAATCATTATTCGTTTAACCCTTTCAGTCCCAAATTATTTTTTTAATAAGAAAAAATTTTTTGGCTTGGTACTTTTGTGTTCAGTATGTCCATCTTGTTTACACATAATAATTGTTTTTTTTCTACCTGTGCCCGCGTGATAAATATAGCCTGTATCCCACGGGATACATTGGGCTTCAATGGAAGCATAAAATGTGCTTCATTTTGCAACTGCTGATAATTTTTTAAAGTATTTAACACATTTAGTATGCATGCTATGCTGATCTGTACAAAGTCGTCTCTAAAGTACTGTACCTTGCGCAGTTTTTTATGCTATGTAGATTTTCTAGTTTGCCATTTTATCACCATTTTTAGTCTATTGTTATTGGCTTAAATCAAAATAACTATTAATGGATCAAATAACTGACAGTTTTAAAATTTTATTAATTTTAAAGGCAGAGAATATTCTCGTATCCCATGGGATACAACAGGTATGAAAGGGTTAAATTATAATAACAACAGCAATAGCAAAAGCACCATAATAGCAATTTGCGTAAAATGCAGAATTATTTTTATTTAAAGGACAGCTAGACGATTGTGTAAACATTAGTTCAAAATAATGTATGTTCTAAAATATTCAAAATTACAGCAGGTTTTTTTAAAATCAAAACTTTGATCAAATAATAATTACCGTGTGTAGCTAAATTTTGTTAAACTTTCAATGCTTTTCAATGCGGCTCATCGAATCTACTAAGATTGGTATGGCACTTTTTGTCACATTCGCATGGCCGAGAAATAGACACCCTTACTGTGATAAGCATGATCATGGACTGCAACGTTCGTCTATGACGTCAGTTTGACGTAGAGCTCACTTTCGTGACATCACATCAGCGCCTTATAGCAATCTCCGCTTACGCAAACGTACTTGTCGCACATGGAAGATGCCCGCCATTGCACAAACTGTGGTTAGTTTGTGACGTAAGTGATAGCTGTTTTTGGTTCCCTTTAATTATTTATCCACGTTAATTAATAAAAAAATGAGATAGAGTCTAATCAATCGCCCGGGTTTCTTTTAATTAATAATACCCAAGCACTCCACGTAGTTTCGTGTTTACTAGATACAATTATATTTCTTATTCACCCATGAAAATGCAATCCATTCGCAGTTTAGTACAACGGTATAACGGTAGAAGTATAAGTAACTAAACAATTCGTTGATTAATTAGTGGAAAGTGTTGGTAGCATCATTTTAATTTTATCGTCTGTAAATTAGGGAATGAACTTCTCATTGTTCAACGTTCAATAAAGTTCACGAGCAACTCGATTATTAAATGTAGTTATCATCATAGTTTCCATTAGTTGCTAAACGAAAACCGGATCCAATCTTAAACATTAGGTTAAAACAGTCTACTCTTTAAAATATTGAAAGGAAACACACTATTTTTTCAGAAATGACTTACATGAAAGAATTATAACCACACAAACACAATTTCACGTTCGTGCCACTAGTTCTTCGCTTTTACATGCATTTCACCATTCGCTGGTTAGACGAGCACTAGCGCCTGCATCTCGGAAACGCATTGCATACAAAAACAAGTGCTGTACCTCTCAGTTCAGATGTGTTAGTTTGTGACGAACTACACCCGTTTGACAGCTCATGCGTGAGTACAGCGGTAAATTTGAAATTTGAATTTTTATTTTAAAATTTAGTATTACAGTGGTTTAGGTACCTAAAAGGAACCTAGTTTTAGTACAACACACTGAATAGTTTACAGTAGCACTGTACTTCAATTTTCTCTTTCACAAACACATGCAACGCGATCGTAGAATATTTTTGCTGTTGGAAATCATGTTAGTTTGTGATGTCATCAATAGTTGGGTTCGCCTGCCGTTAATTAAGTTTTTAGTCAATTATTTAATTATCAGAAATGCCTTTGCGTTATTAATTGTGTTAAAATGTATACTTTTTATCAGATTTGAAAATGGGGTAGTATATGAAAAATCATCCTGTCTTCCTTTAACAGATTTCTACGAAGTTCTACGGGGACGGCCGGAGGGGGAAAAGAAAGAGGCATTTTGAAGCAGATTTCTGGGCAGCGGGAGGGGATGAAAACTGACAAAATGGGAGTTTTTTTGCCCACAAACTTGACCAAACACCACATACAAAAAAAATTCGTGACCTTGCCCTCATGGTTACCTTGGTAACCTTGCGGCTACCCTCTTCTGTTTGGTAGCTCCCAAATTTCTTTCAGGTATCGATAGCCATGATGTGTATATGATGGCTATGTATCATACACGCTTCTATTTAGCACTGTTATTTGAGGCACTAGCACAACACTTAAGATGCCCAAATGATTTAGTGTACAATATTTACATGAATATACATATATATATGAATATGTTGGTTTTAGGACCGAGCTATTAGAGCAAAATAGTGACTCCAGCATACAAGACTTCACCAATGTTTACAGAAAGCGTTCTCATGCTGTCTTTCAATGTTTTGCTGTTCCAAACTATTTACATAATATTGAATAGCATCCTTGAATAGATAGATCGCAAGCCGCGTTTAGCTCCGCCCAACTTGATGACGTAAGACACATTCTCACAAGCTCCCTCACTGTAAGTGCTTCCAGGGAAGGAACTGTAAGCAGTTATTACTATTATTATTATAATTATTTACTATAATATTATTATATTATTATTATTATTATATATTATTTACTATAATAATAGTAAATAAACTGAAAATACGGAAAAATTTTGTACTGGTAAGTTTGGTACGAGGAAATTTTGGTACTGGGAAAATTTGCCGCTGGGAATTTTTAGTGCAGTGAAATCTTGGCACTAGGAAAATTGGGTACAGGGAAAATGCGGTCCTGGTAAGACTTAATACAGTACTGGCAAAGTTTGGAAAGCATTTTTAGTACAAGTAAATCTTGTACAAGGTAAAAATGGTACGGAGCTGTGGCATTTTTACCTAGTTTTCTATTTGTGCCATTTTTCGTGCGCCATTTTTACCTACATCCGAAGAAAACAGCTACAAAATGTCACAAGCTGTAGTTTGCACAAATCCCCAGAGGTTTTTTGCTTTTATTTCTGTCACACGTTGCAAAACAAAATTTAATGCAGTAATTGAAGTAACTGTGGTAATTACAGTAGTAATTTTGAAAGCAGTGTTCGGGGGTAGATGGCCTTGATCATTAAACTCGTTAAGGACAGGCATTCTAAGCTCGTCTTTATTAACTAAATTTAGAAAGCAGTAGAAACTCAGAGACAATTTTGTTCTGTAATTTTTATTTCATCGTGGTTTTTGAAAATTGCCCACTTCGTCTTAATGATTGTGTTCAGTAACTAGGATACCAATTAGGTGAACCAGTTAGAATTAGGATTTAACAGAGCAGAACAAAACTAGCATTATGTTTCTAATAATAATTTCCAAAGTAGTCTCAGATAACAACAATAACAATGACAATGACAATGACAATGACACCGACACCGACACCGACAACGACAACGACACCAACAACAACAACAACAATAACAATATCATTATTATTATTAAATTACTTTGACAAACCTGCAAACCTTGGTCGATGACCCAGTGGTACGTTTTTTAAATCTTTTTTATACTCTGTTGGGAGTTGAACCCGCGATCTTTGGGTGGGACGCGAGTACACTTCCATTGAGTTATACTCACCGCTTCAAATTATTACTGTTGCTAGTGTAACGTAAATTACTCAGCAATATCGTTAATTTTTTATTACAGGCACTTAAAAACATTTATAGTTAAAACGGCACAACTTTATTAAAACTTTTAATTTACATAGTTGAAAGGTCATGTCAAACGTTTCGACAGGCCTACTGCTGTCATCATCAGTGGTAAATTTTTATAAACGTACAACCAGTTTACATAGGCAGAGTCTACAGTAAAGAACATTAAGCACTAATTATGTATTTACAAAAGGCCAAATAGGTAATGAATAAGCAGAACAGTAGAAAGAAATTGATACAGTAAATTAAGCACTAATTATGTATTTAACAAAAGCCAAATAGGTAATGAATAAGCAGAACAGTAGAAAAGATATTGATACAGTTAATTATGTACTAATTATGTATTTAACAAAAGCCAAATAGGTAATGATACAGACGTAGAAAAGATTGATACAGTTAATTATGTACTAATTATGTATTTAACAAAAGCCAAATAGGTAATGATAAGCAGACAGTAGAAAGATATTGATACAGTTAATTATGCACTAATTATGTATTTACAAAAAGCCAAATAGGTAATGATTAAGCAGAACAGTAGAAAAGATATTGATACAGTTAATTATGTACTAATTATGTATTTAACAAAAGCCAAATAGGTAATGATTAAGCAGAACAGTAGAAAAGATATTGATACAGTTAATTATGTACTAATTATGTATTTAACAAAAGCCAAATAGGTAATGATTAAGCAGAACAGTAGAAAAGATATTGATACAGTTAATTATGTACTAATTATGTATTTAACAAAAGCCAAATAGGTAATGATTAAGCAGAACAGTAGAAAATGTTGTTTTTTTTGTGGTTGTTGGGGAATTGATACAGTATTATGCACTAATTATGTATTTAACAGAAGCCAAATAGGTAATGATTAAGCAGACCAGTAGAAAAGAAATTGATACAGTAAATTATGCACTAATTATGTATTTAACAAAAGCCAAATAGGTAATGATTAAGCAGACCAGTAGAAAAGAAATTGATACAGTAAATTATGCACTAATTATGTATTTAACAGAAGCCAAATAGGTAATGATTAAGCAGACCAGTAGAAAAGAAATTGATACAGTAAATTATGCACTAATTATGTATTTAACAAAAGCCAAATAGGTAATGAATAAGCAGACCAGTAGAAAAGAAATTGATACAGTAAATTATGCACTAATTATGTATTTAACAAAAGCCAAATAGGTAATGATTAAGCAGACCAGTAGAAAAGATATTGATACAGTTAATTATGCACTAATTATGTATTTACAAAAAGCCAAATAGGTAAGGATTAAGCAGACCAGTAGAAAGAAATTGATACAGTAACTTATGCACTAATTATGTATTTACAAAAGCCAAATAGGTAATGATTAAACAGACCAGTAGAAAGAAATTGATACAGTAAATTATGCACTAATTATGTATTTACAAAAGCCAAATAGGTAATGATTAAGCAGACCAGTAGAAAAGAAATTGATACAGTAAATTATGCACTAATTATGTATTTACAAAAGCCAAATAGGTAATGATTAAACAGACCAGTAGAAAAGAAATTGATACAGTAAATTATGCACTAATTATGTATTTACAAAAAGCCAAATAGGTAATGATTAAGCAGACCAGTAGAAAAGAAATTGATACAGTAAATTATGCACTAATTATGTATTTACAAAAGCCAAATAGGTAATGATTAAGCAGACCAGTAGAAAAGAAATTGATACAGTAAATTATGCACTAATTATGTATTTACAAAAGGCCAAATAGGTAATGATTAAGCAGACCAGTAGAAAAGAAATTGATACAGTAAATTATGCACTAATTATGTATTTACAAAAAGCCAAATAGGTAAGGATTAAGCAGACCAGTAAAGAAATTGATACAGTAAATTATGCACTAATTATGTATTTACAAAAAGCCAAATAGGTAAGGATTAAGCAGACCAGTAGTAAAGAAATTGATACAGTAAATTAAGCACTAATTATGTATTTACAAAAGGCCAAATAGGTAATGATTAAGCAGACCAGTAGAAAAGAAATTGGTACAGTAAATTATGCACTAATTATGTATTTACAAAAAGCCAAATAGGTAAGGATTAAGCAGACCAGTAGTAAAGAAATTGATACAGTAAATTAAGCACTAATTATGTATTTACAAAAGCCAAATAGGTAATGATTAAGCAGACCAGTAGAAAAGAAATTGATACAGTAGATTATGCAAATGTAACTGTAACTATATAACGCATAATACATACATACAAAATGAATACGTAAATACTTAATTAGTGCATATCGTTAAATGATGTAATATTCATTATATTTCTTATTTAATTTTTGGAAGACAAAATGGGACAAAATGGCAAAATCGTAAAGAGTCGAGTAGTACAGCGTAATAGCTGCGTAATATTTTCTCGGTGATGTCACTATATATGCAGGTACTACCTTCTTTTCCTAGCTAAATCTTGTTCATCCATGTTTATGCAGCGTCATGTTGGCAGAAGTAATTATTGTTATTATTGAGGCAAGTAGCTAATGAGTCTGTTTTAACTACGATAGGCAGACAATTTTGTCTCCAGTCTTATTAGCTTAATTATCTTAATTGGACATCAGTCGTGCCCATCTTGCTGCTTTCGGCTAATTAACGTACCGACTCGTAATAGTGTGCTTAGAACTAAGCTAATTTCTCAGGTAAATAAAAAAGCATTATTTTCATTACTTGACCTGAAAAATCCCCAGGGATTTGTTGCCTTATTTGTAGAACAAATGCGTAATTGTGTTAATTATAGCAAAATATAGTCCTCGTTGTGGATACGTGCTTTAATTGTTTTGTTATCGTAAATTCACTAAGTCTGCAATATTATCAGATTCAAAATCTGTGATTTAACAACAAGAATGAACATTTATTAACGCAATGAGTTGCATCTAGTGTTGTAACTGGTAGGAGCTGACTGCTTAATACTGATTGGTTGTGAAGGAGCTTGGTTGCTAGGCAACTGATTGCTTGGCAACTTGGTTGCTAGGTTCGATTTTGCAGAGAAACTAGTTGCTAGGTGACAGGGTAGCAGAGTGATTCGTTGCTAGGCAACGGGTTGTTAGGGAGGGTAGCCAAACTCTATAGCCATTAGTGACGCAGTGCATTGTCGTTGGGGGAAATGAACTGTTGAATTTGAAATGATGTTCATTACATTATTAGTGCATCACTAATCTCATATATAAAATAAACTATATCACTAATAAATTTATAATATTATTAATCAATATTAATATCAACATTAATCAATATTAATATTACAATAATTATAGTTGGGAATTTAACCCATTAATTTGAATGAATTGATGTTTTGATAATAACAGTAATGTGAATTCTAATCCGGTTACATTAAGACTTCAAGCAGAATTCCAGGGTCAATGTCTTGTTCTTTAACTAAACACAGATGCCGTCGTTAATGTTTTGATCGTTGTCGTTGTTGTCATTACTAGCAGTAAGAAATGACCTGTTAGTCAGAAATAAACGTGGTGCAATACGTTTATCCTAGTTTTAAATACTGTTAGATAATTTTAGTATTCTTATTAACACTTCACTAAAGAACCGACTACGGCCAAATCACGTTGAAAACACCGGCTCACGTCTGATCAGCGAAGTTAAGCAACGTAGAGCCTAATTAGTACTTGGATGGGTGACCGCCTATGAATACCAGGTGCTGTGGGCTGACGGGATGCCCACACTGTATCTGGACACTAGGCGGAAGAGCTGCACAAGCAGCCAACGGCTAGAGGGCGGAGAAGGTCAAGTGACCCAACGGCCATGTGTAGAGGAGTAAACCTTCCAAATCAGGAGTGGAGCCCCGGAGGCGGACCAGTGCAGCATGCTCACTGACTCCGGCAGCTCCTGCAGCCAACCTGGTGCCAAACGTATCGCTCCCCTTTCCTTTGGACTACACCAGGGAGGAAAAGAGAGGGTTCCTGTTGTCTGGGCAACTCAGGATCTCCATACACCTTACCCAGGCATGCGCCCTGGAGACGTTCAAGGATCGCACTGCTCAGCCACAGTCGACGCTGCAGCTCCATCAATGTGATCAATAACTGACTCTCTTGGCGCACACTCCATTGTCTTCCGAGACAGAAGAATGCCAACCAACCAAGTAAAGAACTAGAAAGCATACGAGCATCTAATTAATTATGGCGACTTCTTACACGTGTTGTGCCTAAATTTTCTCACACTCTCTGGTTATGCACGTATAACATAAATTACATATATTATGGATGCGCCCAAACCAATATTAACAAAAACGGCAGAACGTCTTTGATTTGGTGCGATGAAACAAAATTTATTTTATAAACTACAAAACTCGAAAAACAAGAAGAAAATAGTAACTGCAGAAATTTAGCGAAACAAAACAATAATTACCAAACAAAGTTTGTAGTGATAAACAAGTAAGCAAATAAGTTGAGAAAACGACTGTTGGTAGATTTAGTGTCTGGGCTTTACGGTGACAAACAAAGTCATCATTTTGCTCAGCATAACTGTTTATTGTTTGTATACCATCTTCACGTCACGTGACCCTTAGTCATTTACTTCATATCTGACACTGAGACGCCATTACCGAAAATTACACATTTTATCTGAAACCAGATATATAAATTCCTTTAATAAACTAACTCATTTCTTACCAAAAGATCGATTACGATTACGTGAAATTAATGAGAGACTTACAGTAAATAACTAAATAAAATTTACATACATCGTTGGCATTAAATCGTGAGTTAAAAAAAACATTAGTGCTTAAAATGGAATGATGTAATGAATGAAGCTCATATATGGGATGATATAAGAGATAGAAAGACTATTATTTGTTAATAGTATGTAAAATTAAAATAACTTGATTAAGCTAACACCAATTTTTGTTATTAAACCAATGTGTAGCTAAATTTCAACACCCGATGCTTTTCAAATCAATTGCATTTGTAGGGCTGGTTGTGTCTCACTGCAATGCCTCGTTTCGAAGGGAGGCTTGCACTTGATTTGCCTTAACATTGTTTGTGTCTGCACGCCCCACGAACATGCGTGTGTGCT
>JAQGDQ010001234.1:0-53286 GCA_030141605.1 Tubiluchus corallicola
GATGAAAGTTGAGTCTGTGTAATTAGTGTCAGATGCATAATCTGGAAGTTGAAACCTCTTATATTGATATTCTTTTAATTTCTTTGTAAAGTGGTGGAGAGATTCTATTTGCTTTATTTCACTTGTTTTAATTAGCAAATGTGAGGCTTAGACAAAACGTTATTTCTAGCTGCTTGTTAATATGTGACGCTTAGTTTGCGAGATACGGATCTTTTTGGAATAATTCAAAAACTGATAGTGCAGCTCGACAAAGTTTGGTGTGCATGTGGCCAGGATAGAGGGTCACTCCAGCCAATACTTTCGGGTCGTGGCAAATGCGACCAGAGCAAGCAAAATAAGATACTCCATCTTGGGAGTTTTAAGAATGTTGGAAATAAACCTAGATGCTTCATAAAGTGGATTTTCTACAGTTCTTTTCTACTTATCTTGTGAGAATTGAACGCAGCTGTGACGACTATGGTTGCTTGATGTAAATAAGCTGATTAGTTACACAAACAAGTAAACAAATAAGACAAGTCGTGTTTTCCTTTCAAAAATTTCATCTTTGTGGCTGTCCTTTTACAATTAGTTTTGTTTGCAAAAAGCGCAAATAAATCATACAGGATTCCATTAAAAAGTTTAAATAATTTCTGTGTCTCTTCGTATTTCTCTGTTCCCGGTCTTAATCTCTTCATGACAGATCAGTTTAAACAAGTGTAGTTCTTGTTTACCTAATAATTTGATGAGAATTTGTCCATCTGTAGAATGTTGAAGGGAAAGTTGTGACCAAGCAAATGCAAGTGCTACCTGCTGATAATTTGCCTTCTCGATGAAAACCGAATTTGCGTCTAGAAATTTCGCTTTAAATTGGGATAAAATGTTTCTTTCTTGAAAGTATCCTGATATTTGATGTAATAGGAAGAAGTTGTTATTATTCGGAAAAGATGTATTTAACTATGCTGCTAACTGTAAAACATTCCAATGCATACATGACTTTATATTACGTACTAAACGCTTCCAGTAGTTTCTATCTGATAGAAAATGCATCAGTCTTAAATATTCGTACATTAATATTTTCTAACCGTCATTTTCTACCAATGTCTAATGTAATCTTGTAGTAAAACTTGTCAGCTTGTGTAGTTATAGTCTATTCTTACTGTAAATGTTTTTGTAAATGGTGTATAAAGTCTGTTGTGGTGAGGATCCTAAATCATGTTATTCAAACTGTCTGATCCAATCGTAAATAAATTATGTTTAAACTAAACTAATAGGAAGAAACAATAAGAACAAAACTAAAATCTTCTATAACAAAACGTGACCAACACCGATTTACCATTGATATAATCTATGACTTAGTTTCCTCGTATATAGAACTGGGATAGCTTTTTGTGAAGTCGTACTGAGGGTCCGAAATTTCTTCAAATTTTTCGGTTGATTGATACTTATTACATCATCCACCCACGTATGGCTGCGTTTTTGCCATTTATGAAAGACATGTCCTTGTGAACAGACGATCAGTGACGAATTTACTGTATCAGTGTCGTCATCAGTGTAATTTTGTTGCTATTCTGCTGTTAATTTATCGAATCACCTTGCAGAAGCAGTGTAAAATCGGACTAATGATTCCGGGAGAATAAATGATCATTTATATTATTATTCATTGAGGTATCGATAAAAGAATCCATGAAAATTTGATTCAGGAATATGAACACTATCAAAGATTTAATCATGATTAAGGGACCAAGCGATGGAATGTGTCTTAAATTTTTGTAAATAATATTAAAACTTTGGTCTGGTATTGGTAGACGTTCCCTTTAATTAAAATGTAGAATCCGTATACGTTGATTGTATGATCATATAGATTTATAGATAGCACACTTATAGATAGATACAGATAGAGCGTATAGTATACTAATTTCCAATATCAAAAAACATGATAATACATGGTAACACTTAACATTTACCTGCTTTGATATCATAAATACAAAATCTATGTCGTATTTTTGGCATATGTATATCACATTATATCCCATACATGATACAGCTGAAACCAGACAATTTCCGCTATGATAACATGTATAAAAGAAGATTACATATCATGTAAATTATTTCTACACTGCACTTTGTCGTATTGGAAATATGGGCAAAAAATGCCTAGGTGATTTTCCTGGAAGTTTCCATAGCTGTCTCGCACCTATGTTCCAGGTTATAGTATGGTTACAGTGTTAATAAAGTGGCTATAGTGTTAATAACTACGGAACCTATATTCCACGGTGGTTATAGTGTAAATAATGTCGTACATTAACATTGCAAAAATGGCTTTCCCCAGGGTGTCGTCCTGGGACCACAATTCTGATACTTCTAAATTAAAATTAATGATGAAATTAATTGTCCATAAATTATTTTACTTGGCAGACTACACCAGTGAAGTAGCTACTGACATGCAGGTCTAACTAACCCCATAACTACTCCACGGACATGAGTGCTAATGTGTTATGTGTGGATCGAAGTCAGCGAACATGCATTCTGTGTCCGGCATTTACGAGACGAGTGGTTCTCGTAGATCGTGTTACATCACAGGAATCCAGTAAATGGATTAGGAAGCTGTTTGCACGTGGTGACACGATATATAGACAGAGCGTAGAATGCACTCACATGAATTTGAATTCGATTATTGTAGGAGGAATCTCAGCAAAGCAATGACATTCTGCACCATGCTCTGAAGTGTTGGTGGGTCTTCTGTATTCTACAATTCTGACATACAGTCACGTTCAGTATCTTCATCTTGCAGTGACTGTTTAGTTAAGTAAATAAGTAAATAAGTAAGTACAGAATTACTACAAGTTAAACTACAGAATTACTACAAGTAAAGCTTCAGAGTTACTACAAGTAAAGTTTCAAAATTAGTACATGTAAAACTACACAATTACTGCAAGTTAAACTATAGAATTACTACAAGTAAAATACAGAATTACTACAAGTAAAATACAGAATTACTACAAGTAAAATACAGAATTACTACAAGTAAAATACAGAATTACAACAAGTAAAACTACAGCGTTAGTACAAGTAAAACTATAGAGTTACTACAAGTTAAACTACAGAATTACTACAAGTAAAACTACAGAATTACTACAAGTAAAACTACAGAATTACTACAAGTAAAACTACAGAGTTGCTACAAGTAAAACTACAGAGTTACTACAAGTAAAACTATAGAGTTACTACAAGTAAAATACAGAATTACTACAAGTAAAACTACAGAATTGGTACAAGTAAAATACAGAATTACAACAAGTAAAACTACAGCGTTAGTACAAGTAAAACTATAGAGTTACTACAAGTTAAACTACAGAATTACTACAAGTAAAACTACAGAATTACTACAAGTAAAACTACAGAATTACTACAAGTAAAACTACAGAATTACTACAAGTAAAACTACAGAATTACAACAAGTAAAACTACAGCGTTAGTACAAGTAAAACTATAGAGTTACTACAAGTTAAACTACAGAATTACTACAAGTAAAACTACAGAATTACTACAAGTAAAACTACAGAGTTGCTACAAGTAAAACTACAGAGTTACTACAAGTAAAACTATAGAGTTACTACAAGTAAAATACAGAATTACTACAAGTAAAACTACAGAATTGGTACAAGTAAAATACAGAATTACAACAAGTAAAACTACAGCGTTAGTACAAGTAAAACTATAGAGTTACTACAAGTTAAACTACAGAATTACTACAAGTAAAACTACAGAATTACTACAAGTAAAACTACAGAATTACTACAAGTAAAACAACAGAATTACTACAAGTTAAACTACAAAAATACTACAAGTAGAGCTTCAAAATTAGTATATGTAAAACTACACAATTACTACAAGCAAAACTGCAGAATTAGTACAAGTAAAACTACAGAATTACTACAAATAAAAGTACATTCTTTTTCATGAATCAGGGTTTACAAGAAACACCAGGCGCGCCTAATCAATTCAGAGTTTACAAGAAGTGCACTAAGCTAGTCCAATCAAATCACAATAACCAGCAGCCAAGACGAATGTAAACTCATTACGTAATCAATTTAGACTTTGAAAATCACTTAAAGAAGCTTTCCGTTAAATAATAACGCGGATTAGTTTTTGCCGTGTGTGTTGCTGCCATTAATGCCGGGCTTCTGTAGTGGTTCGTGCTAATGTGCATCCGCGCTTCATGAATAATTCAACAGGCGCTGCTTATGCGATTAAGGACTGTTTAAGTTTTCAGCATAATTTTGAAGTGGTAATAAAACAGTGCATCGTAAGCCGTTTGACTGACTTTGCAAACTGTATGCGCGCGCACGTTAATGCCCCAAGAGTAATGCGACCGATATATTGAGATAATGTAAAATTATGGCTTTTAATGCATTTCCGGACAGCATAAAACACAGCCAGCAGACCCATGAAACAGCTTTTAAATTTTAAGAGATTCAGTTGCATGTGTAGCGTGGCGGAAGAACTTTTTATTGTAATCCATCGATGTTTAAAAATTCGCTTGATCGCTTTCGACTGCGAAGTGTGGGTTTTAGGAACTAATACTCTGACAGTAAACAGACAATCTACATAGACCTTTCAATAAGCCTTTTTACAATTCTATCGATTGATGATGATCGTGAACAGGTCAAAGGTTAAGTGTACCAGACAACACATTTCTCTACACTTGACAACGCCTCGCAGCCCATGCTGTTGTAATAGTAACAGTTTTAACAGCTAGCTAGAACTTTACCTAGTCCATTTTCTTGTTCCCAAGCAAAATCCTGCTAGTATTTCACTCACCACCACCACTACCACCAACACCATCATCATCGTCATCGCCATCATCATTTACTACACATTCATTCATTCATTCGTGTTTAGCTTGATGTTTTTGGGTAAATATGCATTCGGGTTTTTATTGATTGGTAGGCGACACGTAAAACTGAGATTTTTAAGCTCTTCCTATTATTAGTCAACAGATCATAAGGGTCAAGTCTTCTAAGAGTTTAGACTTATTTCAAAGTTTGCTAAAAAGGATTTAGTAATAATAAGCGCCGAGTGTAACTAGTAAAATCACTTTAAAGTCACGATCACTTCATGTTTGGGCGCTCCTATTTTCAATGCCCATTCTTCTTCCAATGACGTCATTCGTCCCGAAGAGAAGTAGCGCACTGTTAACCTTCAACACAAGAATAATAAGTTTTTTTTAAAAAATAGCTGATTTTCTAATATATTTGTATGAAGATTAAGTGAGCTGTAGAAGTTTGAATTAGCTTAAGCAGCGCGTGCTTACGGAAAGCCACGACGCGCTTACGAAAAGTCACGATGTCTCCCAGTTACGTCATAATTTTCAAGTGAATGGTGGCAACCACCACGCCTGAAAATTTCTATTCAGAGGTAGTAAATTTTAAATTTATGCCTTATAGGCAGTTCTTTGCAAATTTTTTTGTTATAATTTTCTAAGTTTAAGTGATAACAGTAAAATAAACACAACATACTGAGTGACTTGTTCTTTCCTTTAGTACACCACAAACAGTTTAAGTGATAACAGTAAAACAAACACAACATAGTGAGTGACTTGTTCTTTCCGTTAGCACACTACAAACAGTTTAAGTGATGACAGTAAAATAAACCCAACATACTGAGTGACTTATTCTTTCTTTTAATCTTAAAAAAATTTCCAAGCAAGATGTTAAATAATGGAAAATTTACTTCGACCGACTCCCACGCGCACGCACTCACGCATGTACACTCACGCACGTTACAGAAATCCATAGCCGAAGCCAAAATTTTCGCGATTTTATCTTGTTCAATTAGAGCTGGAATTGAAGCCAACAGCCCATTTATCATGTACTGCTGTGACATCGTAACTTATTTAATTAAAGTTATATACCTTGTGCGTGTTTCCCTAGAAAATCCTGCTGCCAATTAGCAAAATATAGACTGGCTTCTTGCTATTAGCAGCCCATGAAAGACCCTCCTCGCAACTGAAATTAAAACAACTTTAATAATGATTTATGGGCGCAGTTTGCATAAATATGCAAACTAACTGTTCATTATAGGCCTACTGTACGATAATTGAGATCATTAATCAATCCGGAAAACCAAAGTTGCGTTTGATTTATGTAGCCATGAAAAATTAATTGGTTTTGTTATGCAAGCTTAGGCTTGGCTGTGGGTGGTACTTTTACGCGCTAATAATTTTTTTCATTAAATAACTTGCTGCCTTTATATGTATAAACTTCGTTTATTTTACGTGGATTAGAGGAAAGAACAACTCACTCAGCATGTTGGGTTTATTTTACTGTTATCACTTAAAGTGTTTGTGGTGTGCTAAAGGAAAGAACAAGTCACTCAGTATGTTGGGTTTATTTTACTGTTATCACTTAAACTGTTTGTGGTGTGCTAAAGGAAAGAACAAGTCACTCAGTATGTTGGGTTTATTTTACTGTTATCACTTAAACTGTTTGTGGTGTGCTAAAGGAAAGGACAGATCACTCGGCATGTTGCGTTTATTTTACTGTTATCACTTAAACTGTTTGTGGTGTGCTAAAGGAAAGAACAAGTCACTCAGTATGTTGGGTTTATTTTACTGTTATCAACTTAAACTGTTTGTGGTGTGCTAAAGGAAAGAACAAGTCACTCAGTATGTTGGGTTTATTTTACTGTTTTCAACTTAAACTGTTTGTTGTATGCTAAGGGAAAGAACAAGTCACTCAGTATGTTGGGTTTATTTTACTGTTATCACTTAAACTGTTTGTGGTGTGCTAAAGGAAAGAACAAGTCACTCAATATGTTGGGTTTATTTTGCTGCTATCACTTAAACTGTTTGTGGGTTTGTTTTACTGTTATCGCTTAAACTTACGAAAAATATGACAAAGAACTTTGCAAAGAACTGCCTATAAAGCATAAATTTAAAATGTACTACCACTGAATAAAATTTTTCAGGTGTGGTAGTTGCCACTACTATTATTATTAGTTCTATTACTTTTATGATACGTCTGTTAATTCCGTGTTTCCAATTTGCTATATAGACTATTTCCATTTTTTTCTTGATCACCCAAATAAGAGGCTTTTTATTCATGGAAGCTTGATTTTCTCAAACGTGTGTAAACTCAAGATGCACTAAGACAGTCAGTCACATTGAAAGCAGGACAGACAGACAGTCAATCACATTGAAGCAGGGCAGCCAGACATCTGTGTAAACGAGCCAAGTACTGATCACTGAACTGACTGGCTTCCACATTCATTGCATTCTTTACATGGCTTCGTTTATCTAGCTGAGTGTTAGCACTGCAGTTGCCAAGAAAACAAATCTTGTGGTTCTGTAAGACGTTAGACTAATCTCTCTGAATGAATGCACTCCCACTTTCAATGGCTGATCTCAAAACTGAAATAACTTTGCGTTTTTTTCCATTAGCAATCGGTACTATTGAATAGCTAGGCTAAAGTTTGCAATTCCCCACACACAAGAACTTAGTTCGTGAAACGGATTAGGGATGGGGTTATGGTTAGGGTTGTGTTAGGATTAAGGTTAGGGTTAGGCTTGGCGTTGGGTTAAGGTTAGGGTTAAGCTTGAGGTTGGGTTAAGGTTAGGGTTAGGGTTTGGGTTGGCGATGGGGTTGGGTAAAGATTAGGGTTAAGCATTTAAATTGCATGGGGAATTATGAGCATAATGCAGAGTAGTATAATTTCGTATAGGATGTTTTTTTAACGTTACTTTAAAATTTCCTGTTCTTCCGCTTTAATGATAAATTTAGAGGCACGATAAGTAACCAACGCTTTAATTTTTATTTCAACCTGAATTGCATCGTTTTTATGAACATGTCGTCATAAGCAGAAGACCGTAAATGTTGCCAAGCACAAAAAATCTTCCAACTAATTTCTTCCCCCACGTTTTTTCTTTGAACTGATTACTTGGGTTAATTAATATCCACCGAAATACATTGAATAAACTACGATTGAATGAACTGTGATTGAGTTGGTAGGTGGCGCATGCAATAGCGCGCGAATCGCGAACCAGCGCGAGTCTGCACTGTACACTAGTCTGCAGTCTACTGCACTAGCTGCCTGATTTCAGTTTTAGCTTTATGCGCAGTTACAGTCAGCCTGAGTTGCGCGGAGCAGTATGAGCACGATGGTTCTCAGTCACCAGAGCCAAGCTCTCAAATAACTTTTCAACCAGTAACACTGTGAGACTGAACTCAGCGGACGATGGTTGGTAAATTATAGTGGCATTTAGAATCGACGGTGCGTGATCTTCGACGTGTTAAAAGTGTTTGCCAGGTACAGGTAATTGTGGTTACACCTGTCAGCTGCCGATGATGCTTTTGTTGTGCCTACCTGGCCGGAAACATACAAGTATATCGGTTACTGTTTGCTATAACATCGCTTACCGCTTACACCTTTGTCGGCGTTAACGATTGTCAGTTTTTGTTTATAACTTACGAGTATGTAGCACGTTTATAAAATTATAAACTACTGGTGACGAAGGTATAATTTCGCGCGATAAAAGAACAGATATTATTTTATTAAGCACAAGGTTAAGTGTTAATCGTTATGCATCGTACAGTGACCTGTCATAGTTAGCGAGTTTATGCATGCATGTGCTTAGGTAAAAACTCACAAAACACTTATGCTTAGTCAAAAAATTTGCTGACAAGAATGTTTGAACAGCATAAAATTTACAGTTTGATTCGCATAATGACGGTACAGTGCGCGATGATAGTTCTGTGAGGTGAAAACGGTTTTGTTTGTTGGTGATGTTTCTTTGATCTTTACTAAACATGAAAGCGTCCAGGTGGAACAGCAAGTACGTGAGACACGTTGGCAATGGAAGTTCAACACAGGTGAGTAACGTTAATCCAGATTTAAGTTGAAGTAACAACCAACAAATAATCTTTCCTAGTTGAATTTAAGTCGGCTGTAAACTCCCTCCCACGGGGCTTGTATCTTCTTGTAAAATGCCAACGTGTGATGTTAAATCCTTTATGGGCAGCTGACACGATTGGATTTGTTAAGTCAGCTGAAGCCAGCGAGCGTATGGCGTTTAATTGTTTTACAGAGCTGGAGTTAGCAGCTGACTAATGTTAATTTACTGCTAATTGACTTAGGAGACTCTCTCTCTCTGTCAGGATTTTTTGTTTTGTTTGTAAGATAAGTTAATAAATTGAGTTTGGAAAAATAAATGCTGTTTAGTTGTTCAAGGTCACATACAACAATTTCAGCGCGTAGTTTTCTTGTTTTTCATAGATTTAATAGATTTATTTTCGCAATAAACATATACATACATTACATGTGCATCGATAATCAGTTTTTGTTAGTACAAAAATATGATATAATTCATGAATTCTGCGCTAGAGACGTAGGAAGCTAGCTTATGCTAGGCCACTAGAATTAGTTACAAAAAAATTACGATATATACAGATACAATATTACAATATATACAGATACAATATTATAATATACACAAATATAAATACGGGTGGGAAGTAATAAAAATATTATTATACTAGAGGGGAAGTTTTTGAAAATGAACAACAACAAATCATGATTGAGTGATCAGTTATATGTTTCAAGTAAGTTTAATTTATAATTTTTTTAAATATGGACAGCGAGTTGGCATTTTTAATAGCTGGAGCAATTGAATTCCATATGTAAGGGCCATTGTATTTAATAGAAAATTTTCTAGCATTAGTGTTGCACTGTATGTAGTGATAGTTAAGTCTATAACGTGTGCCGTAATTATGTATCTCAGCATTCGAACAATCAGTAAATAAGGGAGGCAATAATTCTTCAATATCATCGTAATCGTGCTGATACAGTGATTATTTTCACACCTGTCGTCCGTTACACATGTTCATCACGTTCATTTAGAGCCTCATTACTATCTGCGACTGTTGTTCACTGTATTCATCGCTTTTCGGAAGTGGTGCTGACAAGCCACTGGCGTGGCAGTGTCTAGTTTTTTTGCTGGATTACTGCTGCGTTTACCTGTCTGAAGGCAGATTTGTTTTATTTTAGAATTCTGCCTGCCCAATGTCTACAATAGACGTGACGGGCGTATGATGATGATGATGATGATGATGATGTATCGCACCTCAGTTACTTAAAGGAAAACCGGTCCCAATCTTGAACTGTACATTAAAACGATCTATTCTCTAAAATATTTAAAGGAAAAGTACTATTTATTAATAATGATTTACGTGAAGAATTATTACCACACAAACACGATTTCACGTTTGCGCCACTAGTTCTTCGCTGTTACATGCATTTTGTCATTTGCTAGTTAGACGGGCACTAGCGCCTGCATTTCGTAAACGCATTGCACAAAAGACAGATGCTGTGCTTTTCAGTTTGATGTGCTAGTTTGTGATGAACTGCACATGTTAAGCACAGCGGTGAATTTTAAATTTGAATTTTTATCTCAGAACTTGCTTAGTTTTAGTACAACTGTCACCGGATATCAGAGAAATCACTTCCGAGCACAGTACCCTCTGCTGTTTCTACCATGAGGGTGCCACCCCACGTAACCTGTCTGTAAAACTGTGTTTTTAGCCCACACCCACCATGTTTGTTTTGCTTGTTTCACCTCTTCTCATAACCTCTAATACCATCACTAGTTAGCGAGTTGCAGCGTGTATACTAACCATGTGTACCCCAAACTTCTAGTATGTCGTCAAAGACTTTTTAGAAGTATATTAGAAGTATTTTAGAAGTATATTGTTCAAGACTTCAACACACTGAATATCTTACAGCAGCACTGTACTTCAATTTTCACTTTCGCAAACACGTGCAACACGCTCGTGGAATATTTTTGCTGTTGAAAATTATGTTAGTTTGTGATGTCATCAAGAGTTGAGCTAGTCCGTCGTTAATTAAGTTTTTAATCTATTTTTTAATTATCAGAAACGGTTTTCCAGCTTTATTGGCGTTAAAATGTATACTTTTTACCGTACTTAAAAAAAGATAGTATATGAAAAATTATCCTGTGTACCACGGCAATGCGTCACAACTACAACCGTCACGTGACATGTGTGTAAAGCGAAGTCGTCTGGCGCATCAGTTCAGTAACTTCAGTTGTTCTACATAGACTTTACTTAATTATGCGATAGTCTGTGCGTAGAGTGATTTACTAGCAGGATCTTGCTCAGGAACAAGAAAAAATGAACTAGCTAAGGTTCTAGCTAGCTGTTAAAATTGCTACTATTACACACTCCATGGGCGTTGTCTGGTACACAACCTTTCACCTTTTCACGATCATCATCAATCACTGAAACTGTGAAAAGGCATATTAACAGTAACAATAATAATTAATAATAGATTAGTAGGCGGAATAGTCACAACCGGCACGTCAAATGAAACAATCCAGATTTTTCGTGGCAGATTTTTAATAATAACAACAACAACAACAACACCAACAACAACAACAACAACGATGATGACAACAACAATGATGATAATAATCAGGTCAAGCTATGCTTAACATCAACGTTTAAGCATACACCGTGACCACTCGGGTATTCAACTCGTCCTGAAATATTCAAAATGAGTAACTTCACGACTCAGTAAAAGGCTGTTGAGACGCACCGCGCTGTAAACAAATTACCTTGGTTACTCAATATGACGTAGTTGACGTAATTTGAGTAACTCAAACACATTTTGCTGAAGCCATGAAACTTGGCAGATTGGATTTATGACAAACTAAAGTTGTTCAAATTGATGAAAACCTTCTAAAAACTAGTAATGACTCATTGTAAAAGAATGTTTTTCATTGTCCTTCCAGATTGTCTGATTGTGAGCAAATCTCCCAGGAGTACTTCCAGTCTAATTGGTGCTCGCATTTATTATATATGACGGTTCTTAATTAGCAATGTGCATTAATTTTGTTTTAGATTACTAATTAATCCAGGGGAAACTGTTTACATACACAGCTGTGCAGTTTTCTGTGAAATGTGGTAATAAGGTCACCCTGGGAGACGTCTTCCCATTTTAGCTTTGCCTAAAAAGAGAGACGTGCTGGTTTGAATAGCCAGTGAAAGTGCTGGCAGAAAGAATTATATATTCGTAATTTCCTCTTTTCGACTCAGAAAACTAATATCACTCACTACTAATTATTACTCATAAAGACCAGCTTTCTTAGTGCGTATAAATGATTCATGGTCTCTGCATGTTTCTCTTTGTGTTTGATATTCTTTTGAAAAGTGAGCGTATGCCTTTCCTTTCAAATGAGCATGCCTGCAAGCCTTGCACGCATTTTACCAACATGTAAATGTATAGCATATGAGCATATTGCGTTGTGTGTCTTTGAATTTCCCACAACCGTATTTTTCTTCTTTGTGTGTTGACCATTTGGTTGGTTTAAAGAGTTGTTTGCAGAGCCAGTGTTTGTGCTTCCAATATCCAAGCAAGATTTTTGTTTGTTGACCTTCCTGTGATGTGGGTTGCCACAAGATTGTTCGACAAGTAGTTGCTGCTGGGAGTAGCAAGATTGCCGTATTTGCAGCAAGATTGTCGTGTTTGCTCAAAAAGCTTTATGCAAGTGTTGGGATTACGATTGCACTAACCATCGTGTGGGTTCCTGATAAGGAAGAACCGAGTCAAACAAGAGCTGTAAAGATTGATTAATATCTTTTGCTTGGCAGCTCCTAGCGCGTCCAGAAGAAATTGGTCTTTCAAATGATATAAATGGACTTTTACGGGACAATTTTATTCCCAATTTGCATTGTTCAGTTTTTATCTGTGTTTTTCCGTAATTCCTACAAATGAAAACAACGATCACTGAATCATTCCTGTGAAAAATTAAATGTTTATAAACACATGTATAGGGAATCCCTCGGGGGAACATTCTGGCTCCTGTTTTATTCTGACATCTATAGTCTTTGTTTCTATTAATATCATCGTTTATTTTACGTGATCATTTTGGGGAAGTTCTCAGAAAATAGAGCTTGGATTCCCTTTTATATCAATCTGAAAGGTGGCAGAAGTCGAGAAGTATCGAATGCCTTTAGGCTTGACAGAGTATAAATTTTTAAGACGATAAAGCAGTGAGGTTTCCCAGCCCACAGCTATTAGTTTCAGCGAGCATGGGCAGCTGTTTTGTTGCTAATGGCTTCCTCGGGGGTTGCTGGGAAGCTTCGAGTATTTAACTGTTATCTTCAACCAACTCCCATATCATGTCAAGTGAACATTTGTTATAATTGTCTGATGAGGGTAGCTTATGGCCTCCATAGCGTGATTTTGTATCATTTATCATTCTGACTCTGACATTAATTCAAATATCATTTTTGGATTTTTCTGGATTAAATTAAATTTCAGTTTCGTGCAATCGTATAATTTAAATCGGAAGTCAAACTCTAGATTTAAACAGACCCACCCTTTATCTATTTTTTCTTCCTTGTAAGCGGCATAAAAGTTTGTAGTATGATAAAATCACGATCTGTAAAAGTTATAGTAATCTTTAATTATTGCTTTAGTCATTTCAGTACCAAACAAAACAAAAACAATGTTAAAACAAATAATGGCATGAGGGTTTAATTATTAAATAAAACAAATCCTTGTGTGGTCCCTCAGGAACCCTATACAACTTACATGTAAGGATAAACCTTGCTGTCGCAGTTTTATTTTGTAAATTATTTGCACATTGATGTTACTTACACGTTGCATTTGAACTTTAAACGTGCCGACAATCATGTGCTTTTGTTACTTAAACTGGAACCAAAACGGATCCTCACACTACCCCCTTGTTCACATGCACTTTGGTTACTTTCTAAATAAAGTGGTACCAAAGTGCACCCTTGCATTAACCCCTTGTTCACATGCACTTTGGTTACTTTCTAAATAAAGTGGTACACCAAAGTACACCCTTACATTAACCTGTTGTTCACGTGTACCTTGGTTATTTAGTAAATAAAGTTGTACCAGAGTGCACCCTTGCATTACCCCTTGTTCATATGTACCTTGGTTACTTACTAAATAAAGTTGTACCAGAGTGCACCCTTGCATTACCCCTTGTTCATATGTACCTTGGTTACTTACTAAATAAAGTGGTACCAAAATGCAACCTTGCATTACCCCTTGTTTACATGTACCTTGGTTACTTACTAAATAAAGTGCTACCAAAATTTTTCGATACTTACTGAAGAAAACGGAACCAAAATGCACCCTTGCATTACCGCATTGTTCACATGTATTTTTCGATACTTACTAAAGAAAACGGAACCAAAATGCACCCTTGCATTACCCCATTGTTCACATGTATTTTTCGATACTTACTAAAGAAAACGGAACCAAAAAGCACCCTTGCATTACCCCGTTGTTCATGTATTTATGTGTATTACTTTGAAGTCATCAACAATAGCAAGTATTTCCAATAACTTTAGACGTGGATCCGTTACACAATCAACTCTTTCTTGAGACGCTTCCCTGCCTCCTCCCAAAGGCTAGGATTCGTTCGCTTGCCGACTGAATATAGAAGTATGTCAGTTATTCACATCAATTCTCACCGGCTTCAGGATTTACTCGAGTTTGAATACATGCATCTTTCTGTTGAGGACAGACTTATTGCCCACCATGCAGAGAGCTAGCTAAACATGGATTTGCTGGAATATCCCTTCTGTAAACAAGAGCATGGAGTGCTTCACCAATCCAGCAGTTTACTTTAGGGATATATTTGTACAAAAATGTGTACCTCGGCGCATATCAGCTTTTAGGCACCATTAGGGATATCCCATGAATAATTCAGCAAAATGGCTACAAAGCTCAAGTTCAGTGTAAATAACCGTCTCCCCTGTTGATTTTACATTTTATACAACGTGCTATCAGTGTAGAAAGCTTTTGAAGGGTGCATTATACAATCAAAGCAGTGATGCTTATAAGTGATTGTATAAGGACTTTACTGTTGCCATGGTTTTTAGTTAAAGCTGTCTATTTGTAAACTTTATTTAAATCTGGCGTATGTTAATTCTTATGCTCACGTATGTTAAGCCATTGTAAGACATTTTTCTTGAGCTATGACTCCATGTGCGCGTAATGCGTGATCAGCAATGCTTAATGCGTGATCTGTAATGCGTAATGCGTGATTTGTAATGCTTAATGCGTGATCTGTAATGCTTAATGCGTGATCTGTAATGCGTAATGCGTGATCCGTAATGCTTAGTGCGTGATCCGTAATGCGTAATACGTGATCCGTAATGCGTGATGCGTATTCAGACGATAACCATCACGTTTAAGTGATCACGCATTACGGATTACGCATCATGTACGCATGGAAACTTTTCCATGTGTTTAAGTATAAACTGTTGTATACGCATCACGCATCACGCATTACAGATTAGGCGTTATGTACATATGGAAACACTTCCACGTGTTCAAATATAAACTGTTGTATACGCATCACGCATAAGGGGTCACGCATCACGCATTACGGATTACGCATTATGTACGCATGGATACTTTTCCACGTGTTTAAATATAAACTGTTGTATACGCATCACGCATTACGGATTACGCGTTATGTACACATGGAAACACTTCCACGTGTTCAAATATAAACTGTTGTATACGCATCACGCATTACGGATCACGCGTTACGCGCACATAGATCGTAGGCTTATTGTACAAAGGATACGAAACGTTCGCTATTTAAGCCTGACACATTGTTCGTCAGTTTATAGTTGTAATCTTTGGACTAAAATAATATTAATTTATTACTATATTAATAATATTATTAATTTAATAAGTTAACGTCTGTTTCCTACACAGCTGTGGTAAAATTCTTCAAATACAGATATGGTACTGGAGCTTCTAGAATCTGTGTAGAAAATGATATTACTCGTTTTAAAGTTATTTCTGTATAGAAAATTATACTTGCCATTTTAAAGTTATTTTACGTAAATGTATATAATTTTAGATACCATATTTTAAACTCCTCTTAATGGTCTCTATAAACTTATAATTTGCAACAGTAAAGTTTTTATATGTTAAAAATTTTTGCCTATTCGAATAGAATTGTAATGTGTGTCATTTATGTAAATATTTTAACTGGTTTTGTCTTTTTGTAAATTTGTAAGTTTATGCTTATATAATTACTTTTCTTAATAATTGTATTTTAGTGGCGTAAGACTTTATTTATTAAATAAATAAATATCCAGGCGCAGTTAATTAATTCTATTAACGAGCTAATAATTAAACGTGTTTCGATCGTTGAAAGCATGTACCTTTAACAAATAAGAGGTTTCTGGTTCGAGCCTCGCATATCCACAACCAAATTTTTGCTTGTTTTTAGGATCATAAGAACATTTTCTTCTGAGAGCGAAAAAACGCGCCAATAAAAATGCCAAATTAGATAGTTTTTCTAAGTTTGCTAAGTTTTTTTTACATTCAGTAGCTAAACAAGTTTCCTAACAGCCTGCTACGTTTTTTTTACATTCAGTATCTAAACAACAGTGCTATCAGCCTGCTACGTTTTTTTTACATTCAGTAGCTAAACAACAGTACTATCAGCCTGCTACGTTTTTTTTTACATTCAGTATCTAAACAACAGTGCTATCAGCCATGCTTCTGACTCATGCAAAGTCCTTCAGGGCAATCAATCACTGGAAAACATTATGAATTCCGTAGCCACTGATTGTTTTTGCATTGAGTGGACGAGGCGGGCAGAAAATACGCATTTATTAGGATTATTCGATTGAGCGATTAGGGAAATGATTTTTAATGACTTGGATGATTCGTCATCTCTGTGATTAAACCTCACAATGTCTCAGTTTAAGCTGATAATTTATCACATCGAGTCGAATATAAATTACTTAACATGCGACCTGATTTAAAGATTAAATTTTTGGTTGAATTTTTTTTATGTTATTCCAATATGCTGCTTCTGTTAGTCTTAACCTGGACATTTCCCATCCTTCTTATCAGTCCAATTTTCCACGGGCTTCTTATCTGTGGAATTTTCTATCGCAAATTATTTATCCATGTGAACTACAAAGGCACTTACAAGGGGATCAACAGATATGTTTTATTACCAGTACATTGGTTATTCTGTATCCATAATTCTATACATATTATATACTGACATACTTCTATATTATAGATATTATAGTTGCTACAGAAGATTACAACTATATCTATACATGGAAATTTCAGATCTGGGGACATGGCCACGTTTTTGCCTTTCTTCTGTAGTCTGAGTGGCTAATAGCTGTCTTTGGTGGCATTCTGTAAAAACTAAAAATATGCAATATTTATGTCTTATCAACTGTTTGTAGTGTGTTATTTATGTCTTATCAACTGTTTGTAGTGTATTATTTATGCCTTATCAACTGTTTGTAGTGTGTTATTTATGTCTTATCAACTGTTTGTAGTGTATTATTTATGTCTTATCAACTGTCTGTAGTGTGTTATTTATGTCTTATCAACTGTTTATAGTGTATTATTTATGCCTTATCAACTGTTTGTAGTGTGTTATTTATGTCTTATCAACTGTTTGTAGTGTATTATTTATGTCTTATCAACTGTTTGTAGTGTGTTATTTATGTCTTATCAACTGTTTATAGTGTATTATTTATGCCTTATCAACTGTCTGTAGTGTGTTATTTATGTCTTATCAACTGTTTATAGTGTATTATTTATGTCTTATCAACTGTCTGTAGTGTGTTATTTATGTCTTATCAACTGTTTGTAGTGTATTATTTATGTCTTATCAACTGTCTGTAGTGTGTTATTTATGCCTTATCAACTGTTTGTAGTGTATTATTTATGCCTTATCAACTGTCTGTAGTGTGTTATTTATGTCTTATCAACTGTTTGTAGTGTGTTATTTATGCCTTATCAACTGTTTGTAGTGTGTTATGTATGCCTTATCAACTGTTTGTAGTGTGTTATTTATGCTTTAACAACTGTTTGTAGTGTGTTAGTAACAGATTCAAAATATGGTTAGGAAATTTATTTTAATTTAGTTACCTTTGTTAAAATCCTATTGTTCCGTTTCCTATTTCGAACCGAAAAAATGTAAAATATATATTTTTATGTGTGTAATAACAGATCTTTTTTTTTGCTCGTTACTGTCGTATTTAGATTGTTATTTAGATAAAATGCAGCAGCTATTATAAATAAGTTAGATAAACAAAACCGTAACGTGTTTACATTCGTCGTTAAGCTTATCACAAACACTAGTCACTGTTGTCATTTAAGTTTCAAACGTGTTTAAAAATTCAAACAAAACCGACGTGTTCAGAACGTCTTCTGGGACTCGTTAATGATGCATCCTTCACAGAACGAAGATTTTTGAAGGCAGCTGAAATGTGGCAAGAGATGTGTGCTCCTCTGGTGCTCCAGGGAATCCTGCTATACTGTAATCATTGAACAACATAACCTGGGGCGAGAACCATTTGCATTTTATCGATTTATTGGAAAACTTTGTAATTGAGGCTGCAGCAAACTAAGTGGCTTTTCCGTCAAAACATCAGCAGCGGTTTAACTCGTTTTAATCATTGAAATTCGTTGAGTTATTTTGAGAGAAAATGAAAGCGACAAGTCAAAAACGTGGTGTGTTTAGCCTTAATCTACTGAGCAAACACCTTCTACATTTTCCCACCTGGAGAGAGTGACATTAAGCTCCATTCACATGAAAACTTGTATTCCCAAAGCCAAGGTGTCTTGTTAAATAAGATTTGATGAAGAGCTCGTAATTTTCGTTTCACAAAATACTTATAACTTTTTAGGATCAAGGGAGTAGAAATTATAACAATAATCAAATAGTCGTTGTTTTTGGTGCTGAAGCAGTGCCTTTTAGTGCTGTATTATTTATAATATATATACATATCATCTTTATTCACACAATGATTGCATTACGTGTGATATATAATAGGGTAAGTGGTGGAATTTACACTGATAAATACATTATGTGTTTCCTATAAATTAGAATAGAAACAGATGTGGATTGTGTTACTAACTACAGAAGTTCGAGCAGTGTTTACATGTCAAAATCTAAGTTGGATTGTGTTACTAACTACAGAAGTTCGAGCAGTTTTTACGTATCAAAACTAAGTTGGATTGTGTTACTAACTAGAGAACTTCGAGCAGTGTTTACATGTTAAAATCCAAGTTGGATTGTGTTACTAACGTTACTAACTAGAGAAGTTCGAGCAGTGTTTATATATCAAAATCTAAGTTAATTGGACAGTACAAGACAATCTCATAGTTTTAAAAAGATGAGATAGCATGACATCGCAGATACATGGCTTTGGATATACATGTAGTAAATTAAAATTTTCGCTCAACTATGTTTTGACAGCTTAATTTGTATATATAATACTTATATAAATGCCTTCTACTGTTGGCAAATCCTTTTTCCATACTTGTTTAATATGATGTATGTGTTTTGTAATTATAATTTGTTATGTGCTTGTGTTTGAATAATTGTTTTTCAGTGTAATTGTGTAATTGTTGTATGCTTGTAATCTTGTTATTGTCACTCATCTTTGCACCTGCATTGTATTATATTATTGTGTTTTCTACGTGCACATTGTATCATTTACTAATATGTACTGTACCATTTGCATATGTAATAAATAATAAAAAATTCTGCAAGTCAAGATTACAATTGGACATTATTCAGTACATGTATATAGCAATGAACGCTAATATACGGTATGCCTCAAGGGACTATTCTAAGTCCCATATTCTCTGATGATTATATCAATGTTAAACAAATATCAACTGATGATTGCTGGTAACCATTCGGCTGTAAAGGGTGATTACCAGATGTGGCTTATCGGATGCCAAAGGGTTAAACAAACATGGCTTCTCGGCTATTAGAGGGTTAAACAGACATGATTCTTCAACTTATTACGTGTGAAATGATTTCATTATTGATAACACATTGATAAAGAAAATGGATGTCTTAGCGATGTCGGGTTTAACTGCTTCGCGTCAAGCTTTTTTCTTTCCTTCCCAGCCGATCGATCATCGTCCAATTTCGTCACTAGTTCATTAGATAATATCGCCCTGGGGGCTACGTCAGACTCCATTATGCGTAACGAACAAATTCATTAGACTAATTAATGGACGCAATGTAGGCTTAATTAAGTAATTAATTAATTTGGTTACATGAATATTACTTTGCTTGAAATTTATTGTCGATTACATTAAAGTATAAGGCTAGTGACTATGGATCGATTCATACGCTGCAGTCTATCATTATATGATATTGTAAAGGTATTAGTGAGTGATTATGCTTTATAAACTCTCTCTCTCTCTCTCTCTCTCTCTCTCTCTCTCTCTCTCTCTCTCTCTTTCTCTCTCTCCCCCCTCTCTCTCTCTCTCTCTCTCTCTCTCTCTCTCCTCTCTCTCCCCCCTCTCCCTCTCTCTCCCTCTCTCTCTCTCTCTCTCTCTCTCTCTCTCTCTCTCTCTCTCTCTCTCTCTCTCTCTCTCTCTCTCTCTCTCTCTCTCTCTCTCTCTCTCTCTCTCTCTCTCTCCCTCTCTATGATTCTCTCTCTGACTAACACTATACTTGTAAGAGAGGCAACGAAGAGGTACAGTACCTGCTTTTTATGCAGCGCCTTTCCAAAATGCAGGTGCTAGTGCCCGTCTAACTAGCAAATGGCGAAACATGTAACAGCGAAGATTTAATGGCGCGAACGCGAAATCGTGTTTGTGTGGTAGCAATCCTTGTGTGGGCCATGTTCGTGGCTTCTTAGTGTTTGTAAATCCCGATGAAACCCACGTGGATTTTTGACATGATGCAGCTTCACTTGTCTGTTTACTTGCTAGTCTTTTAAGGACTGTTTCGATTGCACTGAGGCATCACTGAGGGTTGCCAGCTGGTGCATGTGTTTGCAAGCTTTGAACGTAGTTGAACGAAGGAAGGGTCAAGCCTTCTAGGGGAGGTTTGCCTTACTTCAGTGTTGGTGAAAAATGTTAGCAGGATTTAGTAATAAAACTGCAATACGCGCCTCGTGTAACTAGTAAAATCACTTTAATATCGCGTCACTTCATGCTTGGGTGCTCCTATTTTCAATACCCATTTTTCTTCCAATGCCGTGATTCGTCTTGAAGAAAAGTAGCGCACTGTCAAAATCTTCGTCAAAAGTATAATAAGTTTTTACTAAAAAGGTATAGCTAATTTTTTAATATTTTTGCATGAACATTAGGTAAGTTACTGCTGTACCAGCAGCTGTAGCAGTAGCAGTACCAGTAGCTGTAGCAGTAGCAGTACCAGCAGCTGTAGCAGTAGCAGTACCAGTAGCTGTAGCAGTAGCAGTACCAGTAGATGTAGCAGTAGTAGTACCAGTAGTTGTAGCAGTACCAGTAACTGTAGCATTAGAAGTAGCTGTAGCAGTAGCAGTACCAGTAGCTGTAGCAGTACCAGTAACTGTAGCATTAGAAGTAGCTGTAGCAGTAGCAGTACCAGTACTAGTTTATTGAGCACAAAAATTATTATTTACAATCTTTGACAGGGACAGCAGAATTGAAACATTTCATAATCCAAAATTTTCTACTTTTCCGGAAGCAGCAGCATTATACAAAGGTTAAAAAAGTTCACAATAACAAATTTTCATTCAATGTCAGTAAAAAATATGATAATGATTGAGGTGAGGTTACAGAATTTATAGAACTGTGACACTTCATTATAGTACCTGCAATTATTAGTGTGTTCTCGTATTCATAAGCTTTTGAAGTGTTAAAACAGATCTCAAATACCAAATTTGAATTCATAATTGACCTTAAGGATGTAGTCTACATTGTTAAATCTTAAGGATGTAAAATTTACATTGTTGAATCTTCTTCTAGTTTCATCTGCTAAATGACAGTCCAGCAAAACGTGATTTTCAGTTTGGATTTCTCAGAAAGGTCTGGCTACTAAACCTTTTGAAAATGGTCAGTTTCAAGAAGCATTTGAGAAACCCTGTTTGGGCTTTCAAAAACCAAATTCGAAGCTCGATTAAATTTTGCTCTTTCTTTGCTCTTTATCTGCCAAAACATGTCATTCCATCTAAACATAAGAAATTAGTGCCAAAAATAACAAAAAATAATAATAGCCAAAAGTCACTTTTACATAATTAAGAGTTATATACTGTACTGTCATATTAATTAATACTTAGTTGTTATTTTAAACTAAATTTAAGTTTATTAAAGTAATTAGAGAATATACATACGTTATTAGCCCCAAATCATGAGCAATTGTAAGCAGATAACGACAATATCTTATTAACTTATCATGACACGTCTTCACTTCACAGTAGGCCTCTGACCCAGATCAAATTGATCACGTGATTATGCCAAAAAACGGCCACAAGGTGGCCAAAGCCAACAATAAGCGAAGGCCGCCAAGCACGCCAATGCAAGATTTCCAGTACAAACCCTGTTTGCTTGAGCTATACCTGGTTGTGTCAGCTGACTCTAGAGCCCCCTCTCCCATCCCACCTCAGCTTCTCACTATTCTGACAGCGTGCTCGTAGATTACTTGTACCCTGACCCTGTTTGCTTGAACCATACCTGATTGTGTCAACTGACTCTAGAGCCCCCTCTCCCACCCCACTTCAGCTTCTCAGCATTCTGACAGCGTGCTCGTAGATTACTTGTACCCTGACCCTGTTTGCTTGAACCATACCTGATTGTGTCAGCTGACTCTAGAGCCCCCTCTCCCACCCCACCTCTCCTCAGCATTCTGACAGCGTGCTCGTAGATTACTTGTACCCTGACCCTGTTTACTTGAACCATACCTGATTGTGTCAGCTGACTCTAGAGCCCCCTCTCCCACCCCACCTCTCCTCAGCATTCTGACAGCGTGCTCGTAGATTACTTGTACCCTGACCCTGTTTACTTGAGCCATACCTGATTGTGTCAGCTGACTCTAGAGCCCCCTCTCCCACCCCACCTCTCCTCAGCATTCTGACAGCGTGCTCGTAGATTACTTGTACCCTGACCCTGTTTGCTTGAACCATACCTGATTGTGTCAGCTGACTCTAGAGCCCCCTCTCCCACCCCACCTCTCCTCAGCATTCTGACAGCGTGCTCGTAGATTACTTGTACCCTGACCCTGTTTACTTGAACCATACCTGATTGTGTCAGCTGACTCTAGAGCCCCCTCTCCCACCCCACCTCTCCTCAGCATTCTGACAGCGTGCTCGTAGATTACTTGTACCCTGACCCTGTTTACTTGAACCATACCTGATTGTGTCAGCTGACTCTAGAGCCCCCTCTCCCACCCCACCTCTCCTCAGCATTCTGACAGCGTGCTCGTAGATTACTTGTACCCTGACCCTGTTTACTTGAGCCATATCTGGTTGTGTCAGCTGACTCTAGAGCCACCTCTCCCACCCCACTTCAGCTTCTCACTATTCTGACAGCGTGCTCGTAGATTACTTGTACCCTGACCCTGTTTACTTGAGCCATACCTGGTTGTGTCAACTGACTCTAGAGCCCCCTCTCCCACCCCACCTCTCCTCAGCATTCTGACAGCGTGCTCGTAGATTGCTTGTACCCTGATGAGACGTAATTTCTTACATGACCTAAAGCGATCAAATCTACATTACTGCTATCAGAGGCCCAGGAACAATGCTCGTAAATTGATGGTTAGTTCTTGAGCTGGGATGTGATCAGGATTCACCGAGTAGCTGTCTAGTTTATATGCATGCAAATGGCTGCACGTAGCTAAAATTACCGGGGGTGCTGCAAAATTAAAAAAATAGTCATTGTTTTAATACTGTGTACAACGAAACTAATACATGTAATTGTAATTTTACACAAACAAACTGCGAAAGTTTATACATAAACTTGATAAAATCCTAAACAAAAATATGTTTTTTGCTAATAGCCTAAATTGTCGCAGTTCAAACTTGATTCAATCACGGTAAGCACGTGACAACTGACAACAAACTGTGTGAGTGACAATACTTTCTCTACCTGAGCTCAGACATGTGCGCATGCGCAGAAAAGCCAAACACCGCGTTGCTGGAACGCACTGTACTGGGCTGTGAAACAAACAGTACTACCCTCCCGTGCTCTGGTTCCGCACAAGTATAAAAAAGAACTAAAGAAAAAAGACTTATTATATTGTATATTATTGATGGCTGGCATCCTTCTGTCTCGGAAGACAATGGAATGTGCGCCAAGAGAGTCAGTTATTGATCACATTGATGCAGCTGCAGCGTCGACTATGGCTGAGCAGTCCGATCCTTGAACGTCTCCAGGGCGCACGCCTGGGCAAGGTGTATGGAGATCCTGAGTTGCAAAGACAACAGGAACCCCCTCTCTTCCTCCCTGGTGTAGTCCAAAGGAAAGCGGAGCGATACGTTTGGCACCAGGTTGGCTGCAGGAGCTGCCGGAGTCAGTGAGCATGGTGCACTGGTCCACCTTCGGGGCTCCACTCCTGATTTGGAAGGTTTATTCCTCTACACATGGCCGTTGGGTCACATGACCTCCTCCGCCCTCTAGCCGTCGGCTGCTTGTGCAGCTCCTCTGCCTAGTGACACGACGTAGTGTGGGCATCCCGCAAGCCTACACCACCTGGTATTCCTAGGCAGTCACCCATCCAAGTACCTACCAGGCTCTACGTTGCTTAACTTCGGTGATCAGACGAGAACCGGTGTTTTCAACGTGATTTGACCGAAGTCTGAATATTATTGATAATATTGAGTGAAAACAGGGGGCGCTGCAATTCCACAGGAACACGAGCCGCCACTGTATACATGCAAATGGCTAACCCAGGAATTATCATGCTTGCCTGGGATACAAATGATACTAAATCACAGGATTACCGTTGTTCGTCTTGATTTATTACTGACACGGTTCGATACTGTACAATCGATAATCCACGCAAGATTATCTGCGGTAATAATCGTTAGTCACTTCGTTATGCTGACGTTGCTGCTGCCGGCTACCTAGTTTTCTCTGCTTGGCTGCTTTTGCTTTGAACACTCTGCATCTCGAGCAGAAAAATCGGTAAAACTGACCGCCTGCATTGCGTAATAAAATTCTAACAACTGCAGTTGGCGTTTTTACATTTATAAAAGGCCATTCAGATCTGTATATTTGTCTGCGTATATGAAATCGAATAGGCCGTATAAAATAAGCCTTTTCCGAGTTTCGTTGTGCGCATGCGCAGTTGCTGTAGGTCAAAGGTCAAGTGTGCCAGGGTAAAGCGTCTTAAGTACAATCGCCTAGTGACATGTTGGTAAAGCAAAGCCGTCTGTCGCATCAGTTCAGTAACTTCAGTTCTTTTAATTGGACTTTACTTATATATGCATTAGTCTGTGTATAGAGTGATTTACTAGCAGGATCTTGCTTGGGAACAAGAAAAAATTAACTAGGTAAGATTCTAGCTAGATGTTAAAACTGTTACTATTACAACAGCATGAGCTGCGAGGCATTGTCAAGTGTACACAAATACGTTGTCTGGTGCACTTAACCTTCGACCTTTTCACGATCATCATCAATCGCTGGAATTGTAAGAAGGTTTATTATAATACTGTTTCTTGGTGTGTGCTATTTGCCTTATTCACAGATGTGTAGGCATTTAAACGTGTCTAAGCAACTCTCCCAGTTAAGTATCTTATCTGAAAGGATTATAACTGATGGAGAGATAATCCACTTAATGCACCTAAGTACGGCCTACCATCCTGATTTGCAAAAGTAATAAATTCAACTTTCAAAAGCTTCACATTCACTCGCAGTTAGATATCTAGTAACTACATGAGTTTACAGCCAAAGAGAGGGTTTAAAACTGAGTCGAATTATTCGGAGCATCAAAAATCGTTTTTTTTTTCAATTAAACATCCCATTTCCCCATCCACCTAATTCAATTCCGACTAAAAAAACTCGCTTATGAAAATTTCAGCAGAGAACAAAGCAGATCATAATCTGTATGCAGCGCTGACCCACATTTGTCGCAAGATTCTCCTCCTGGGAGGAAGAGGCTGCAGCTTGGATTAGATTTATACTCGGTAATAGACGTTGTCAGCAAAATGTGGGATGTATCGGGGGTATTAAGCTTCCAACAGCCTGTATTCAAGAGAAAGCTTGCCACAGAAAACTTGTCGTTGGCTTGTAGAGAACAGCTGATACTGATGAGGAAACATGGGAAATCAACAATACATAGCTAAGCAAACTGCAAGCCTGTATTCAACAGAAAGCTTGCCACAGAAAACTTGTCGTTGGCTTGTAGAGAACAGCTGATACTGATGAAGAAACATGGGAAATCAACAATACATAGCTAAGCAAACTGCAAGCCTGCATTCAACAGAAAGCTTGCCACAGAAAACTTGTCGTTGGCTTGTAGAGAACAGCTGATACTGATGAAGAAACATGGGAAATCAACAATACATAGCTAAGCAAACTGCAAGCCTGTATTCAAGAGAAAGCTTGCCACAGAAAACTTGTCGTTGGCTTGTAGAGAACAGCTGATACTGATGAAGAAACATGGGAAATCAACAATACATAGCTAAGCAAACTGCAAGCCTGTATTCAAGAGAAAGCTTGCCACAGAAAACTTGTCGTTGGCTTGTAGAGAACAGCTGATACTGATGAAGAAACATGGGAAATCAACAATACATAGCTAAGCAAACTGCAAGCCTGTATTCTAGAGAAAGCTTGCCTCAGAAAACTTGTCGTTGGCTCGTAGAGAGCAGCTGATACTGATGAAGAAACATGGGAAATCAACAATACATAGCTAAGCAAACTGCAAGCCTGTATTCTAGAGAAAGCTTGCCACAGAAAACTTGTCGCTGGCTTGTAGAGAACAGCTGATACTGATGAAGAAACATGGGAAATCAACAATACATAGCTAAGCAAACTGCAAGCCTGTATTCTAGAGAAAGCTTGCCTCAGAAAACTTGTCGTTGGCTCGTAGAGAACAGCTGATACTGATGAAGAAACATGGGAAATCAACAATACATAGCTAAGCAAACTGCAAGCCTGTATTCTAGAGAAAGCTTGCCACAGAAAACTTGTCGCTGGCTTGTAGAGAACAGCTGATACTGGTGAAGAAACATGGGAAATCAACAATACATAGCTAAGCAAACTGCAAGCCTGTATTCTAGAGAAAGCTTGCCACAGAAAACTTGTCGTCGGCTTGTAGAGAACAGCTGACACTGATGAAGAAACATGGGAAATCAACAATACATAGCTAAGCAAACTGCAAGCCTGTATTCAAGAGAAAGCTTGCCACAGAAAACTTGTCGTCGGCTTGTAGATCATCATCATCATCATCATCATCATACGCCCGTCACGTCTATTGTAGACATTGGGCAGGCAGAATTCTAAAATAAAAGAAATCTGCCTTCAGACAGGTAAACACAGCAGTAATCCAGCAAAAAACTAGACAATGCTACGCCAGTGGCTTGTCAGCACCACTTCCGTTTAAAGGCTTTGGCTTCTTGTAAATACATAATTAGTGCATAAATTACTGTAACAATCTTTTCTACTGGTCTGTTTATTCATTACCTATTTGGCTTCGGTAAGATACATAATTTGCAGTATTATTGGGGTTAAAACATATACATTTTACCGTACTTGAAAATGAGGTACTATATAAAAAAAATCATCATTTTTCCTCTAAATCGAACAAATACAAATAAAGCAGCAACAACAGCAGCAGCAGCAGCAACAACAACAACAGCAGTAGCAGCAACAGCAGCAGTAGCAGCAGCAGCATCAGCATCAGCATCAACGTGTGTAAGACTTGATTAGCATCCATTGCTCAATAAAATAGATTTATTGCCCACCTCCTGCATTAGTTATGTAGACAAACCATCAGGGGGAAGGTTCAGACATTTTGTAAAAAACGTCCATAAAATACTCATGTTTACACACACATCCCGGACAGGAAATTCATTTCCGGGATAACAAAGGACTATGAAAGGGCGGTACGTTCTTTGCTCACCGTAAACATGGTAGGAGGCGGTGGTAATTATTGGTCCCTAGTGTAAATACATTACATTATAACAAGCCAGTACATTATCGGTTAGGCTACTGAATAATAGAAAACGTGGATCTCAGGTGTTTCAAGTTCAAAGCGTTCTTCAAAACCCGAAGAGAGAGCATGCGCAGTCGTTAAAGCTATCGAAAGTTTGTTTTATTGTATGGCATTTTTACGTTAATAAAACTCAGGGGAGAAACCTGGTAATCTATTTGTAACAGGACTGAAACTGTAGAAATTCTACTCTGTGGTTTAAATTTCTTGATTTTTCTTTCCGAAAAAAACCTGATAAAATGAATAAAATGCAGGAAACGCGTTGGCTTCCGGGCTACCTCCCCTCCCCGACCTAGCTGGCTGTTAGCGCCTGATTTCGGTTCAGGAAGAGGTATTATTATTATTAAAAATCTTTATTGAAAATGATACAATAAGCCCTCTGTTTGCAGGGCACAAAAGTACAAAAATGTTAAATAAGTCTTTACACTATGTACATTAAATAAATTTCTTACTAAACAAGCTGACAATTTTGCATTACGATTTACTTATTCTAAATATATATCCAATATTTATAATCAATGTATAATCAATTTACTATAAGATCATTTTGGGTTAGTTCTTTTACAATATCTATATACATTTTAATTACATTAGTGTCTCTCTTTCTGTAAATGTTTCGAATGTCATTATTTTCTAAGCTGCGTTCGAGATTCACTCTTATATCTTGTCTAACCAATGCTAACGGACAATGAAAAATTAAATGTTCTGGGGTTTGACTGGCAGGAGAGGTAGCAACCCTACTGGAACCGGAAACAGCCCTAAGGGTTAAGAGACGGGAAAGCTGAAACCAGCGTTTATCTCTGCTCAAACACTCGGCCATTACCACGATCATTGTACGGCTATAATGATGTAAATTCAGCCTACACGCCAGGAAATCCTCTCTTTATGGGTCCAGCATATTTGAAAAAGTGCCGTTTATGAGTAACATTAAGATGATATGAACCTGCTTTAACGACGGAGAGTGTTTTACTCATGTTATTGTATTACGGCCAAATCACGTTGTTGGTTCTCGTCTGATCACCGAAGTTAAGCAACGTAGAGCCTGGTTAGTGCTTGGATGGGTGACCGCCTAGGAATACGAGGTGCTGCAGGCTTGCGGGATGCCCACACTGTATCTCGACTCTAGGCGGAGGAACTGTACAAGCAGCCAACGGCTAGAGGGCGGAGGAGGTCAAGTGACCCAACGGCCATGTGTAGAGGAGTAAACCTTCCAAATCAGGAGTGGCGCTCCGAAGGCGGACCAGTGCAGCATGCTCACTGACTCCGGCAGCTCCTGCAGCCAACCTGGTGACAAACGTATCGCTCCGCTTTCCTTTGGACAACACCAGGGAGGAAGAGAGGGGATTCCTGCGGTCTGGGCAACTCAGGATCTCCATACACCTTGCCCAGGCGTGCGCCCTGGAGACGTTCAAGGATCGGGCTCTCTTGGCACACATTCCATTGTCATTCGAGACAGAAGGATGCCAACAACGTGAGATTCGTTGGAAATATCTCCATCAGTACTGAAATTCATATGCTATTTAAGTATGTAAAGAAATTGTATGTCACAAAATTTTGTTTTGTCTCCGGCTCAAAAATTTGTTAATAATCTATTCAGCGAGAGCTGAATTTGCTGAAATTGCAGCGGGTTTCTTTTTCGGACCTATTGCGCATGCTCTCAGAACTGTGGTGTCATCTGTTGGACGAAAATCTTTTGTCATTTCTTTAAAGGAAAACTTGGCTATCGTGTAAACATAGTTCAAAATAAAGTATGATTTATAATACTGAAGAATACAACAGCTTTTTAGATCAAAGCTTAGATTAAACCACAATTACCTCGGATAGTTAAATTAAAGTTAAACTTTCAAAACTACGCGCGGCTCCGTGAATCCACTAAGATTGGCAGTGGTTTTGTCACATTCGCGTGGCCGACAAATAGGCGCTGTACCGTGATAAGCATGATCGTGGTCGTCTGTTACGTCAGTGTGACGTAGAGCTCATTTTCGTGACATCACATCAGCATCTTATAGCAATCTTCTCTTACGCAAACGTGCTTGACGCGCCGGGAAGATGTCTATCATTGCACAAACTGTGGTTAGTTTGTGACGTAAGCGATAGCTGTGTTCGGCAGCCGTTAAATAACTTTCCAACGTAATTATTCGAATACTAGAAACAATTACTAAATTAAAATGAGACTGAGTCTAATCAATCGTCCGGTTTTCATTTAATCGTGAAATAATTAGTCTCATTAAACTTACATTATATTAATTACTGCATTAAGTAGAATACTTTCACAACGTGAACCAATCACACTAGCAACACCGTCAGTCATATTTTCTCAATTTTGGACCTTGATTAGCACAAGTAGAAGCTAATTTAGAGTTACTGTTTATTTTATTGGCAACAAAAATCCCATACGCCACAGGAATTTTCCCCAATTTCACAAATTGGACGTAGCTATAGGCTCTTCTATACAACGCAGTAAACGAACATAGACTCACACGACAAATTGCTGTAGTAAAGACTTGGGAAGCTTCCACGAAACGTCTAGGAGAAATTCGTACAAATTCAATTGTCCACAAGGAAAAATTGTTATTGTAGCGTTCTGTCCAAGTGAGGAACGTTAGATGTGGTTTTCTTTGACTGATAAACGAGTCTGAAACTGCAATTGTGCAGAGAATGAAAGAGTTTTATCTCCTTCGCTATTGTACGATTTGCCAACCATTGAAATTCGGGGAGGAATAGAAGAACAGCTTTGAATAATATCGTCGCATGATGAACACAGCCTGCGCGTTTTTCGCGAGTGAATGGGGCAGTAATAGCAGTGTCACATTTTTCAAGATTTCTGAGACTTCAACATGCTGACGTGAAACAGCAGCAGCAGCAGTAGTAGTAATAGAAGTAGTAGTTGTAGTGGTAGTGGTAGTGGTAGTAGTGGTAGTAGTAGCAGTAGTAGTAGTAGTGCTAGTGGTAGTGGCAGTGGTAGTGGTAGTAGTGGTAGTGGTAGTGGTAGTGGTAGTGGTAGTAGTGGTAGTAGTGGTAGTAGTAGTAGTAGTAGTAGTAGCAGCAGCAGCAGCAGCAGCAGCAGCAGCAGCAGCAGTAGTAGGAGTAGTAGTAATGGTAGTGGTAGCGGTAGCGGTTGTGGTAGTAGTAAGAGTAACGGTAGTAGCAGCAGTAGTAGTGGTAGTGGTAACAACAGCAGCAGCAGCAGCAGCAACAGCAGCAGTAGTAAAGTTGTAACCTGTATCAGAAAAAACCAAATTCATCTTGAACAAACACACACATTTACTAGATACAAAGACGATATCTAATGCTGAGCTCAAACGACTTACCAGCTGCCCAATAGAAGCTTAAAACTTGATCCTTGACTTGACAGATGGAAAAGCTCCCAAATCACTTGATTGTGAAGAATATAGCTCAAATACACAAGTGACGGTTTGTGCTTGACTGCATGTGTAAACCTGAGTGATTAATTCACCAAGCGCTAATTCAATCAAGCACACACAAGTCCAAACAACAACTTTCGGATCATCATTATACAATGATGGTTTCCTTGGACTCCTTGCTTCCTGTCGTTTCCAGAAAAAATGCGCCGAAAGGGCCAATTTAATAACGTGATACTGATGCAAAAATAATAGCAAACTTAGTTGTATGACGTCAGACATAAACAGATGATGATGATGATGATGATGATGATGATGATGATAGTGATGATGATGCTGCTGATGCTGCTGATGATGATGATGATGGCGACGACGACGACGATGTTGTTGTTGTTGTTGATGATGATGATGATGGCGACGACGACGACGATGGTGCTGATGGTGATAATGATGATGATTATGGTAATGATGATAATTATGATGATGATAATTGTGATGAAGATGATGATGATGATGATGATGATGATGATGATGGTGATGATGATATAATATAATATAGTAAAAATCAATAATCGTTGCAATGCACCCTGCCTCCTTTAGAACAGGGTCAATTATTATTATTATCTTTAAGTAGACTACTAAGATGTCATTTGTAATCATTAGCTCAGCGAAATTTATATAATAGTAATCATACACTGGCAAGAACCATTCGTTTATGATGCAGTAAGTGATATAAGAAGCCAGGTTGATCGAAGTTAAATGATGTAATAGAATCGCTGATCTATGGTCTATGGTCAATGAAATACGAAATTCGCTGATCTATTGTAAATGATATAGCTGAATTAACTCATATCAGCGGTAATTTAGATCGACATTTTAGAATTGTTCGGTAAATCACGCGGTTTTTCGCGAGACGAGAGCAGCGTCCATTAAAGTGCAATGGTTTGGAAATCTTCGGGATGAGGAGGCAGCCGTATCGTTTCCTCGTGAAGCCAACTGGAAGAGAATGCACAAAGAGGTCGTGGAGAATTATTCAGGGAAGCAGAAGTCAGTGACGTAACAGATGACTGAACTCATTCAATTAGACTCTTGGCGCAAAAAACGCACGAAATCACGGGAAACCGTCGCAGGAAGCCATTTATTCTCCAACGTAGATTATCTTTTCAGAAATGTCAGGAACAATTTACGTGTACTTTGACCGGTTGTGTGTCACGTGATACGCAATTTATACCAAATGGTAAATCACAAACAGGGTGTTAAGTAACAGTTCTGTAAAATATCGATTTATCGATTTGATTTCCCTCGGAGTGAAACAAGTTACCTTCTAGAGAAGCCATTTAGGTCCAGTAGACTGGACTGCCGTTCTACAGCAAACCAAAACAAAGCCAAATAAGGCATATGGTTAGAGCACATGGGTATCTAACAATGTGATGATGATGATGATGATGATGATGATGATGATGATGATGATGATGGCGACGACGACGACGACGACGATGACGATGATGATGATGATGATCTAACAATGTTGCTTTTAAAGGAAAACCGGATGATTATGTAAACATTAGTTCAAAATAAAGAATGCTATAAAATATTAAAAATTGCAACAGCTTTTTTTTAAATCAAAGCTTAGATTAAATAATAATTACCTCGGATAGTTTAATTTTTGTTAAACTTTCAAAGTTACGCGCGGCTTACAGAATTCACTAAGACTAACAATGGGACAAATAGGCGCGGTACCGTGATAAGCGTGATCATGAACAGCGGTGTTCGTCTGCGATGTCAGTATGACGTAGAACTCACTTTCGTGACATCACATCAGCGTCTTATAGCAATCTTTGCTTACGCAAACGTGTTCGACGCACAGCGAAGATGCTTACGATTGCATAAACTGTGGTTAGTTTGTGATGTAAGCGATAGCTGTGTTCGGTTGCCATTAACTAACCTTGCAAGGTAATTATTCAAATATTAGAAACAATTGCTCACTTTTATAGGCAAGAAAACTAAAATGAGATTTAGTATAATCAGTCGTCTGGTTTTCCTTTAACTGTTAGTTAAAAAACAAATCCAGGAGTGACGTTCAAGACGTCTAGACGCTATCAAAGAGTCAAGAAATTGACTTGATCAGAGTGTCACATAACTGGGTGTCCTAACATTCAAGACGTCTAGACGCTATCAAAGAGTCAACACATTGGCTTGATCAGAGTGCCACATAACTGGGTGTCCTGACATTCAAGACGTCTAGACGCTATCAAAGAGTCAACACATTGACTCGATCAGAGTGTCACATAACTGGGTGTCCTAACATTCAAGATGTCTAGACGCTATCAAAGAGTCAACACATTGGCCTGATCAGAGTGTCACAACTGGGTGTCCTGACATTCAGGACGTCTAGACGCTATCAAAGAGTCAACAAATTGACTTGATCAGAGTGTCACATAACTGGGTGTCCTGACATTCTGAGAGCTAGGCAGACAGTTTATCCAGGCCTAACAAATCGAGTCTAACGTTGACATAGGTCTTATGTAATCACCGCTTTCCCCGAAATGTCAAACAAAGAATTTTCAGCGTTTGTCGATCAAAGGAGCAGTCGAATTAAGATAGTGAGAGGCGTTGGGAGTTGTTACCCGTCACGTGACACGTGATGCATTGTGATTGGCGCGTGTCTAGTTTGACAACCAACATTTAAAACTCTTAAAACGTGTTCGTACTTTGTCAACATTTTGTCTGCTGTTCTATTAAGTTGGTGTCGTCGATTTGGGAAGCAGAAGAGCAAGCGAGATGGGAGACTGCGAGAGGGGGCTGAGAGACATAGGAGGGAAGAAGCTGAGGGTTCGAAGGTAAGAAGAAATAATTCGCCAGAGCTGGAATTGGAGTTATCAAAAGGGATTAAAAGATAGATGTGAATGAGACAGTGATTTTGGAACAAGGGGGATAGAGAGAGGTGGCAAAGAGAGGGAGAGAGAGGAAAGAGAGAGAGAGAATAGAGAGACAAAGAGAATAGAGAGAGAGAGAGAGAGAGAATAGAGAGACAAAGAGAAGAGAGAGAGAGAGAGAGAGAGAGAGAGAGAGAGAGAGAGACTGGGGAGAGAAGGAACGCAAGAGAGAGAAAGAGAGAGAAAGAGAGAAAGAGAGAGAGAGAGAGAGAGAGAGAGAGAGAGAGAGAGAGAGAGAGAGAGAGAGAGAGAGAAACAGAGAGAGGGAGGGGATAGAGAGTGAGAGAATAGAGAGAACGATGGGGGAGAGGGAACGCAAGAGAGAGAGAGAGAGAAAAACACCCAAAAGGAGAAACAGAGAAAGAGAGAGAGAGAGAGAGAGAGAGAGAGAGAGAGAGAGAGAGAGAGAGAGAGAGAGAGAAAGAGAAAGAGATCGAGAGAGAGAGAGAGAGAGAGAGCGAGAAACTGTGGCACATAAACCCCCTCAATTTTCTGTTTCTTATCTCTATCATCCCTGCCGGGTTAGGCCTATTATTATTATCATCACACTTTCAACAACCTCGTTAAATATCTCCCATTCAAGACATGCTCTCGAGTTTTCAACACGATATTAATCCCGACAGTAATCTTTCCATTATGACAAGTAATCCCTTTAATACAAACTAGCTGGACGAAACCTGATACAGTTGCCACGCGGTTGCTTTTCGCTTCGACTTCCTGCGGCGCACCGCCTTCCACGGGACAGCGATGCGCCCCTGGAAATCCGAGGGAAAAGCGACCGCTTGCAGGCAATCAACAAAACGGAACTGACGCAATAAAACTCAGGGGAGATTATACAGGAATAATAGTAGAATTAGCAGACGATTCTATGTGGAAAACTAATTAGATGCTGCTAAGCAAACACGGATAAAGTGCATCACAACAGAGGATGTATTTGCGTTCCACTTGGCCTTCTGTTTAGCTTAATTCTGCACAGATAATAAGGCTTTCGTTTCATATATTGAATAAGATCTCACATGACAAAGACTCGCATAGTGAACCGTTTATGTTATCTGACTTAACCATGCGTTTATTAGTCATTTCTTTCTCTTTGTAAAGGAAAGAAGAAGTCACTTAGTATGCTGGGTTTATTTTACTGTTTTCGTCATAGATTTGTTTTTGTTACAGTTATCGTTATAGAATTGTTTTTGTCACGGTTTTCGTCATAGATTTACTTTTGTTACAGTTTCCGTCATAGATTTACTTTTGTTACAGTTTCCGTCATAGATTTGTTTTTGTCACAGTTTTCGTCATAGATTTGTTTTTGTCAGGGTTTTCGTCATAGATTTGTTTTTGTTACAGTTTTCGTCATAGATTTGTTTTTGTTACAGTTTTCGTCATAGATTTGTTTTTGGTACAGTTTTCGTCATAAATTTGTTTTTATCACAGTTTTCGTCATAGATTTGTTTTTGCTACAGTTTTCGTCATAGATTTACTTTTGTTACAGTTTTCACCATAGATTTGTTTTCGCTACAGTTTCCGTCATAGATTTACTTTTGTTACAGTTCTCGTCATAGATTTGTTTTTGCTACAGTTTTCGTCATAGATTAACTTTTGTTACAGTTCTCGTCATAGATTTGTTTTTGCTACAGTTCTCGTCATAGATTTGTTTTTGCTACAGTTTTCGTCATAGATTTGTTTTTGTTACAATTTTCGTCATAGATATGTTTTTGTTTCAGATGATGCTAGCAGAAACAAACAACAACAACAACAACAACAATAACAACAACAACAGCAAGTGCAATAAGGAAAAGTTTGCAAGAACCGACTGGGATATGACGACAGTGAAACACTCGCTGATGTTGATGATGGCTGTGTTCGTTTGTTACTATAATTCACTTGACTGTGACTTTGTCTTTGACGATGTGTCGGCCATTAAAGAAAATAAAGACTTGAGGCCTGCCACGCCCATAACTAACCTCTTCTTCAACGATTTCTGGGGAACGCCTATGCAAAAGGTACGTCGTGTTTTTTTTTCAATTCGCTTCAGCAATGAGTCAATAAGCTTTTGCGCAATTTCGTTGTGCGCATGCGCAGTTGCTATAGGTCAAAGGTACCACAGCAACGCAGCTTAACTACAACAGTCACTTGATATATGTGTAAAGCAAAGTTGTCTACCGCATCAGTTCAGCAACTTCTGTTGTTTTAAGTAGACTTTACTTAACTATGCATTAGTCTGTGTGTTTAGTGATTTACTAGCAGGATTTTGCTTGGGAACAAGAAAAAATGAACTAGGCAAGGTTCTAGCTAACTGTTAAAACTGTTACTATTACAATAGCATGGGCTGCAGGGTATTGTCAAGTGTATACAAATGCGTTGTCTGGTACACTTAACCTTTGATGTGAATATTAAACTTTTATTTTAATTTACTGTCCAAAATATACATTTTCTTGCCTATAAAAGTTGGCAGTTATTTCTGATATCTGATTGAGATCGCGGCTTTAAAAATGTTACAAAATCAGCTATCTTTTTGTAAAAACTTATTATACTTTTCACGAAGATTAGCAGTGCGCTACTTTTCTTCAAGACGAATGACGTCATTGGAAGAAGAATGGGCATTGAAATTGCGAACGCCCAAGAATGAAATGATCGCGACTTTAAAGTGATTTTACTAATTACACGGGGCGCTTATTGCAGTTTTATTCCTAAATCCTTCTAACATTTTTCATGAACAATGAAATGAACCTAACCGCCTAGACCACTTGGCCTTTTCTTTTAATAAAGCTAATGCCACTAGCTGCAGTCTATTTTACTCGGATTACACGTAACCGTTACCGTAGTTATTGCCCTCCATCATTAACTTTTATTGCAAACGTTAATTATTGTTATAGCCATCAGCAATAGCAAATCCCCAGTCAGTGTTGAGCTATCATCGCAGCGGATTAATACAAACCTGCTCTTCTTTCTGTTATAGGCTCATCATAGGCCTCAAAGTGTATTAAAAACCTGATGCACCCATGCCCTATACTGCCCTAGTCTATAGAGCAAGAGGATTATGGGAAATCCTAATAAGTCATATAAAACGAACATAATCTAGACACTTCACTACACGCTGGCTATAATGGCACCTCTTTTATGTCACCTCTATTATTATAATGGCTGCGTAAACCTGAAGCTTTTAGAAAACGGAATTATCGTGTATCTGCTTGTCGGCTTAAACGTGTAATAAACTGAAAGTTTTACCTGGTGCTGCCCTCTATATGATTGTCCCGTTAAATATTTAATACCGAGATGAGGATGAGTCTTTTCACAGTTCCGGCGATTGATGATGATTCTGAAAAGGTCCATGGTTAAGTGTGTCACAAGAACGCGTACTAACTGCAACCGTCACGTAACGTGCGGGTAAAGCAAAGCCGTCTTCCACATCAGTTTAGTAACTTCAGTTGTTGTACCTGGACTTTTGTTAAGTCTATGCGTAGAATGATTTACTAACAAGATTTTGCTTGGAAACAAAAAATGAACTAAGTAGGATTCTAGCTAGCTGTTAAATTGTCATCATTACAATAGCATTGGCTGCGAAGTGTTGTCGAGTGTACACAAATGCCTTCTCTGGTACAGCTGACCTTTGACCTTTCTATGATCATCATCAATTGCTGGAATTGTGAAAAATTTTATTCTTTAATGTTGCCCAAAATGACCTGCTCTATTTTATCTTTTCGACTCTGTGTTCCTTTCTCCCCAGTAGAAAATTGTGTTTTTCGTTTTTCTCCAAATCCTGAGATTTTGACCCTATTCATACTGCTGGTGGAATGTAGATTAGTTGCATAAATTTTTTCTCGCCAAAAAAGCTCTGTTCACACAGTGGTTAACAAAAGCAACAAGCTACAAAGCTACATGTGGGTAAAGCAAAGCCGTATACCACATCAATTTAGTAACATGCTATAAAGCTACATGAGAACTTGTACTTAATCACACATTTTGTAATATGGCTCTTCCTTGATCACTGAGTTGTGAATCACGTGACACAGAGATTCAAGCTGCTATTGGATTGTTCTTGTTGGCATGCCTTCTGTCTCGGAAGACAATGGAGTATGCGCAAAGAGAGTCAGTTATTGATCACACTGATGGAGCTGCAGCGTCGACTGTGGCTGAGCAGTGCGATCCTTGAACCACTGGAGTGGCCTCTCCAGGGCGCACGCCTGGGCAAGGTGTATGGAGATCCTGAGTTGCCCAGACAACAGGAACCCCCTCTCTTCCTCCCTGGTGTAGTCCAAACGAAAGTGGAGCGATACGTTTGGCACCAGGTTGGCTGCAGGAGCTGCCGGAGTCAGTGAGCATGCTGCACTGGTCCGCCTTCGGGGCTCCACTCCTGATTTGGAAGGTTTACTCCTCTACACATGGCTGTTGGGTCACTTGACGTCCTTCGCCTTCTAGCCGTTGGCTGCTTCTGCAGCTCCTCCACCTAGTGTCGAGATACAGTGCTATTGAACAAGTACATCGTATTCATACATGCTGACCATAAATGGAAAGGTGACCTGTACAGACTACAAGTTAAACCAATATCAAAGTGTACTTGGTTTCTTTGAGTAAAATAAATATTATTACAACGGAAGGGCTGTCTCATGGCTTCTATATTTTGACTACTTAAATAATGAATTTCTCTCTAAGAATAAAATTAATAATTTAATTTTAGGCTACTAAAGGGAAAGGGAAAACATTTAGAAACAGAATAAATTTATCTCTATACAATTAGTCAAAAGTGCCTATAGGTGGCAGCACACATCATTTCAATACTTTACTGTAGTATACTACAAATTAAACCTTGCATTAATACAAACAATCGCGACATCGTCAGTGTCCAATTGACCCACCGACTTACTTTAAGTACAGAGTTGTACAAAATTACTGCAAAAATACTCACTGCAGCTAAAATATGATATTCGGTTCTGTGGTGTGCAGTGAGAATTTGCAGGAAGCCATATTCAATTCATGAGAAGGAAGGATTTAACACGAGTTTCTAATTAGAGGTTAAAGACGCTTTCAGAGAAGCTGCTGAAAGCAGGTATGTCTCTAATTAAAGCACCTTTATTTACACCTGAATCTTTTACAACTGCCGTCATGACAGGATGCGTAAACTAGAAGTATTGCTTAGTGTTTGGCATACGAACCACGTGTGTGGCCTAGAGGCAGGATGTATGTGCTTCATGCGACTGGAGGAGGTTCATAGGCCTACGTGGACCAGATGACCAGACGCCTCCATTAGCATGCATGGACCAGATGCCTTCATTAGTATGTGTGGACCAGATGACTAGGTGCCTTCATTAGCATACATGGACCAGATGCCTTCATTAGCATACATGGACCAGATGACTAGGTGCCTTCATTAGCATACATGGACCAGATGACTAGGTGCCTTCATTAGCATACATGGACCAGATGACTAGGTGCCTTCATTAGCATACATGGACCAGATGCCTTCATTAGCATACATGGACCAGATGACTAGGTGCCTTCATTAGCATACATGGACCAGATGACTAGGTGCCTTCATTAGCATACATGAACCAGATGACCAGACGCCTCCATTAGCATGCATGGACCAGATGCCTTCATTAGTATGTGTGGACCAGATGACTAGGTGCCTTCATTAGCATACATGAACCAGATGACTTCATAAGCATACATGTTCTAGATGAGCACACACCTTCAATAGCATACATGTTCCAGATGACCAGACGCCTTCAATAGCATACATGTTCTAGATGACCACACACCTTCAATAGCATACATGTTCCAGATGACCAGACGCCTTCAATAGCATACATGTTTCAGATGACCACACACCTTCATAAGCATACATGTTCTAGATGACCAGGTGCCTTCATAAGCATACATGTTCCAGATGACCAGACGCCTTCAATAGCATACATGTTTCAGATGACCACACACCTTCATAAGCATACATGTTCCAGATGACCACACACCTTCATAAGCATACATGTTCTAGATGACCAGACGCCTTCATAAGCATACATGTTCTACATGACCACACACCTTCATAAGCATACATGTTTCAGATGACCACACACCTTCATAAGCATACATGTTCCAGATGACCAGACGCCTTCAATAGCATACATGTTCTAGATGACCACACACCTTCAATAGCATACATGTTCCAGATGACCAGACGCCTTCAATAGCATACATGTTTCAGATGACCACACACCTTCATAAGCATACATGTTCTAGATGACCAGGTGCCTTCATAAGCATACATGTTCCAGATGACCAGACGCCTTCAATAGCATACATGTTTCAGATGACCACACACCTTCATAAGCATACATGTTCCAGATGACCACACACCTTCATAAGCATACATGTTCCAGATGACCAGACGCCTTCAATAGCATACAAGGACCAGATGACCTGACGCCTTTATAAACATATATGAATCAGATGACCAGGCGCCTTTATAAACATACATGAACCAGATGACCAGGCGCCTTCATAAGCATATGCAAACCAGATGACCTGATGATTTTATTAGCATATATGCAAACCAGATGACCTGATGATTTCATTAGCATATATGGCAATTTATTCCACGCCACTAGAGTTCGCCACTACGCTCTTTCTATTATTCACCTTCTGTTTGCAGAAGCCACTTTAGCCTATAAGCCATGAAAAATTGCCGATCATTCAAATCTCATCTTCTTCATCCTCTCATTTGATAGATTGCTTGTTTCTTACAGCTTTCGTAATCCATCTTGCCTAACCTACACAAGCAATATAAAATATTAATAATAAAGGCTTGCTTGATGGCAACTCTAACCTAGATTCATTACAGCAGGAGCTCAGCTATGATGCCAATGTATCTATGACGTACAAAGTAGCTGACAATAGATACAGGAAGTAATCCGAGTGGAACTAGGAAGCCAATTTGCGATGTGATAATTAGGAAAGGGGAATTACAGCAACTGCAATTTTAAAAAGGGGTGCAATTGATCATCTTATTTGGTTGGGAAGCTTCCTTCTTTTTTATTCTTATAATTTCGATTTTGTCATCAAAAAGGAACGTTCTTTACACATGATTTATCCAAAAAGTTTTTAAACTCAAATTACTTTTAGTTACTGGCGATCCATGAATATGTATATAATATGAATTTTATTGTTCTATTTTTATTTGGGGCATATAATATTTTATATATTATATAATAATATATAAACAAATACATACCTAAATAAATAGACATAAAAAGTTAAATGAATTTTAAAATATGTCTCGCTGAATAATTTGTAAAATTGAACTTCTATGTATGTAAAATAAGCTTTACATACATACAGCTATCAAGCTGTAAAATATAGCATGATACATATTATACATAATACGAAGTTACCTACATAACTAGTAACAAATTTAAAATACTTCTAACTGCCAAATTTCTGATGTTCTTGTTGTCATATAAAGCATTAAGGTTGTTAAACATTTTATTTCTTGTCATTATGTAGTCTGAGAAATTTAGAAAAAAAGTGTTCATGTGTTTCACTACAAGAACAGTAAGGTGATACTAAAGAACCATCATTATTTTTGCAACTTTTTACTTTAATCTGCAAGGTCCAAGCTCACGTTGTATATTAGAAAGATTGGCTTCCGTAACGATGATTTTTCACGTAGTTTTCGCATTCGCAAAGTTCTGGCTTCATATGTTATGTATGGACAACGAAGCCACTGCAATACTGGACGTCTAAGGTTAATTACTAATATAAACATGCTGTTGAAATTTCAACTCATTAAGTTGTGATTATTTGATTAGTTTGAGTCTTGATATCTGCAATTAGGTGTACTTTGTGAATAGAATATCTCTAATGGTATTTTACATTGCTAATATATTACCATGATATGTACTGGACTATAACGCAAGAATTGTACTATCATAATTGTCATTGTTTTTGTTATTGGAAGTTGCTATGTTGGCATTTAAGATTTTACTGAACAATAGGAAACGTCTAACACGTAACAATGTGCAGACGAAATTCCTAGATTCTGTCTCCATAGTTCTTGGCTTCATATGTTGCGTTGATATTTGGATCTCTTGCGTTTCATCTTCGATGACAAGTGCCCTTTTCTGGCTTCTTCTGCATGACGCAGGAAGGTATGTAAATTAAGTGTGTAACTATTGGCTTCTTTTACTAGAAATCAAGGTCTAGCTGCACAAGGAAGCCACTGCAATACTGCACGTCTAAGGTTAATTACTAATATAAAGATGCTTGTGGATGCGCCCAGTCCAGGCAAAGAAACGGCAAAAATCGGTATTGAACTGCGAGATAGACCTGCAATTTATTAAAATAACAGATCACAAAAAGTGCTTAAGAACGTGCTAAAGCTTATTACTATTTAGACAAAATGAAAAGTTAGATTTAAGAAGACTGAAACACGAATTATTACTTCGTGATTCTAGAGATTTGAAGCAATTCTAACCAATTTAAACTATTAACTAATTATTAAAGTAGATGGTGACTTACATTTACTGGTGACAACTTTGGCTTGAAAATACAACTAGTGACTGTTAAATTGCAACAAAATAGGCAAAGCAATGCAAGTATCACCAAACGGCATGATCAGCATAGCGGCAACAGAAAATCTAACTATAATCGATTCGAAAAATAAGCCCCCCCCCCAATGGCATGACACTAGATCGAGACCTTTCGTTTGATGTATAGATCGCCGCAAATGGTGCCGTCGTCGGAGTTGTAGCCTCGAATCTTATATATATATAAATATACCAGCAGAATTAATATATACGATATATACTGGACTATAACGCAAGAATTGTATTACCATATTGTCATTGTTTTTGTTATTGGAAGCAGTTGTATTACTGAACAATAGGAAACACGTAACAATGTGCAGACGAAATTCCTAGATTCTGTCTCCATTACGTGCCTTGACAAAAACGTTTTGTCGGTAACTGCAATTATCGATTCGTTTTGAGTTTCTCTCTCTCTCTCTCAGAGTACAGATATCTGAACCGGTCGGTCAGTAGAAATCAAGCGTGAAGCCAGTGAAATTCACGGTTGTTGATGCCACTATACCCCAAAGACTTTAGAGGCTGTATCAACTGTGCAATAATCAAGCGAGCTGTAGACGAGTTCATCAGACTTGGTAGAAAACTGAAAAAACACATGTTTATGAGGAGGTCAGTTAGTACAAGTCAGCTGCGAAGCCAGTCACTCAACAAAAATTAACAGCAAAGAGCAAGAAGCTCAGAGTTTGTTGACACCGTTGTAAGCCATAGACTCTAGAGGGCGTATCAGCTGTAGACGAGTTGCAAAGTGGACCAGACTATCGTTGTTGTTGTTGTTGTTGTTCGGTGTTACTGTCGTTGTCGGTTGTTGTTGTTGCTGTTGTTGTTGTTGTCGTTGTTCGCTTTTCGTTGTTTTGTTGTTGTCGTCATCGTCGTCGTGTTCGTTGTTCGGTGTCACTGTCGCTGTCGTTCGTTGTCGGTTGTTGTTGTTCGTTGTTTTGTTGCTGTTGTCGTCGTCGTGTTCGTTGTTCAGTGTTCTTTGTATGTTGTACTGTTGTACATTGTTGTTGTTGTTGTTGCTACTGCTGCTGCTGTTGCTGTTGTCTTTGTTATTCAGTGTTCTTTGTATGTTGTACTGTTGTACATTGTTGTTGTTGTTGTTGCTACTGCTGCTGCTGTTGCTGTTGTCTTTGTTGTTCAGTGTTCTTTGTATGTTGTACTGTTGTACATTGTTGTTGTTGTTGTTGTTGTTGTTGTTGTTGTTGTTGTTGTTGTTGTTGTTGTTGTTGTTGTTGCTGTTGCTGCTGCTGCTGCTGCTGCTGCTGTTGTTGTTATTGTTACTGTTCTGCTGCTGCTGCTGTTGTTGTTGCTATTCTCGCTGTTACTATCATTGCCGTTGTACTTTGTTTTCTGTCAATTTAGCTATTATTTCATGTAACACATACTGAATGACTTGTTCTTTCCTTCAAAGACGTATATTGAAGATACATATGATTATACGTATCAAAGCATCAAGTTCAGTATCTATACAGCGCACAGCATTAACAATACATGGCGCTACTATCGTGTTTTATTCTATTTATTCCTTATTCTTTCACAACTCATTGAAACATCTCTTGAGAGATGATTTGACAAATCATAATGGATTTTATTACAATGAATGTGTGGTTGCCTAGAAAGCTCATCATTTACATCTTCGTGTAAATTAACTCGGACATTTTGAAAGCTTTTTCGGCTTCTGCGCGAATTTTTTTGATGCGCAGAAGAAATAATTGATGTCCGTAATTAGGCGTGTAATGAATGACTCGAGCCGTTATGCTGTAATTAGCTACGTATGAAATATTTTCCGCGCGATAATTAGCGAAACACTCATAATTAATGAGCTACTAGAGCATCAAACGTTCTTCTTACTAAGTAGCAAATCGTAACTTATGTAGACTCTAAACACTAGAGCATCAAACGTTCTTCTTACGAAGTAGCAAATCGTAACTTATGTAGACTCTAAACACTAGAGCATCAAACGTTCTTCTTACGAAGTAGCAAATCGTAACTTATGTAGGTTCTAAACATTAGAGCATCAAACGTTCTTCTTACGAAGTAGCAAATCGTAACTTATGTAGGCTCTAAACATTAGAGCATCAAACATTCTTCTTACGAAGTAGCAAATCGTAACTTATGTAGGCTCTAAACACTAGAGCATCAAACGTTCTTCTTACGAAGTAGCAAATCGTAACTTATGTAGGCTCTAAACAATAGCGGCCCAAAGATTCCACCCTGATGTACGCCTTGTAGTGTGTTAATTTTGCTGAAATTGAAAGTTTGCAATTCTAGCGTGACGCTTAAGTCGTTTATTACGGATTACTTATCTATATCAAAATCGTAATTACATATTATGTTTTCCTTTCTTAATGTTTTCCATATGTTTCCTTGCTATTACATCATTTACTTTATTACATTAAGTTATCTACAGAAGCATGCATAACTATAATCATTTTTTCATTTAAGTAAGGTGAGTGTGTTAATGACCGTATGGTCGTACACTCACCTCGCACTACTCAAATTATTACATCATTTACTTCATCCTTATTTACATTAAGTTTTCTACAGAAGCATGCATAACTATAATCATGTTTTCATTTAAGTAAGGTGAGTGTGTTAATGACCGTGTGGTCGTACACTCACCTCGCACTACTCAAATTATTACATCATTTACTTCATCCTTATTTACATTAAGTTATCTACAGAAGCATGCATAACTATAATCATGTTTTCATTTAAGTAAGGTGAGTGTGTTAATGACCGTATGGTCGTACACTCACCTCGCACTACTCAAATTATTACATCATTTACTTCATCCTTATTTACATTGAGTTATCTACAGAAGCATGCATAACTATAATCATTATTTCATTTAAGTAAGGTGAGTGTATTAATGACCGTATGGTCGTACACTCACCTCGCACTACTCAAATTATTACATCATTTACTTCATCCTTATTTACATTAAGTTATCTACAGAAGCATGCATAACTATAATCATTTTTTCGTTTAAGTAAGGTGAGTGTGTTAATGACCGTATGGTCGTACACTCACCTCGCACTACTCAAATTATTACATCATTTACTTCATCCTTATTTACATTAAGTTATCTACAGAAGCATGCATAACTATAATCATTTTTTCGTTTAAGTAAGGTGAGTGTGTTAATGACCGTATGGTCGTGCACTCACCTCGCACTACTCAAATTATTACATCATTTACTTCATTCTTATTTACATTAAGTTATCTACAGAAGCATGCATAATTATAATCATTTTTTCATTTAAGTAAGGTGAGTGTGTTAATGACCGTATGGTCGTACACTCACCTCGCACTACTCAAATTATTACATCATTTACTTTATTACATCAATTACATTAAGTTATCTACAGAAGCATGCATAACTATAATCATGTTTTCATTTAAGTAAGGTGAGTGTGTTAATGACCGTATGGTCGTACACTCACCTCGCACTACTCAAATTATTACATCATTTACTTCATCCTTATTTACATTGAGTTATCTACAGAAGCATGCATAACTATAATCATTATTTCATTTAAGTAAGGTGAGTGTATTAATGACCGTATGGTCGTACACTCACCTCGCACTACTCAAATTATTACATCATTTACTTCATCCTTATTTACATTAAGTTATCTACAGAAGCATGCATAATTATAATCATTTTTTCATTTAAGTAAGGTGAGTGTGTTAATGACCGTATGGTCGTACACTCACCTCGCACTACTCAAATTATTACATCATTTACTTCATCCTTATTTAGATTAAGTTATCTACAGAAGCATGCATAACTATAATCATTTTTTCATTAAGTAACGTGAGCGTGTTAATGACCGTATGGTCGTGCACTCACCTCGCACTACTCAAATTATTACATCATTTACTTCATTCTTATTTAGATTAAGTTATCTACAGAAGCATGCATAACTATAATCATTTTTTCATTAAGTAAGGTGAGTGTGTTAATGACCGTATGGTCGTACACTCACCTCGCACTACTCAAATTATTACATCATTTACATCACCCTTATTTATATTAAATATATTATTAATTATATTATTTATTTATATTATTTATATATGAAAATAAATTCATAGTTCTAGTAAATAAGGTTTCCACGATTTCCCTCGCCCGAGATCGTCTCTGTGATGTGTTACACAATGGACACATGCATTACTGGCATGAAAACAGTTAAGGACTGTCCGATTAGGCGCCATGTCCTGAGCAAGTTCATTCAATTCACTAACAAGTCAATTAGGAAAATAACAACTGGAGAACTACAGGATGTAGGGGATTTTTTTATACAAGCAGAAAATTATATACTTACGTTTTATTGCCATTGACAAATAAAGAATATCTTTGTCCGGTACAGCTAGTAGTTTTGCCTTTTACAAAAACTAGTTTGTCAACTTACCTCAGTCTTTCTCATTATCAACAACGAAATCATTTGTGGATCACGTGACAGGCTCTCAGACAAGGTCAAAATAATGATGCAGGGCTAAATCTGCTGAGAAAAAACACATTGGTTAATGTAGAAATAATAGCCTACAGTCATTATTAGTTTATCTTTTCTAACTACGCTGACACAATAGCGTTATTCAAAATGCGCATTTAACGGGCTATGTAGAGTATTTACTGTTATCACTTAAACTTAGAAAAATATAACAAAGAAATTTGCAAAGAACTGCCTGTAAACTGTAAAGCATAAATTTAAGATATTTTAGCTCTGAGTAGAAAATTTCAGGCATGGTGGTTGCCGCCATTCACTTGAAAATCATGAGGTAATTGGGAGACTTCGTGACTTTCCGTAAGCGCGCAGAGCTTAAACTAATTCAAACTTCTCCAGCTTACCTAATGTTCAAGCAAAAATATTGCAAAATGAAACTATCTATTTTTTATAGAAACATTTGTAAAAACTTATTATACTTTTGGTGAAGATTGACAGCGCGATACTTTTCTTCAAGGTGAAATACTAATTACACGAGGCGCTTTCACTTTATTGTAAAATCCTTATAACATTTTTCGCGAATTTTTAAATAAGCCTAACACCCTAGAAGGCTTGACTTTTCCTTTAGATAGATATAATTTTTTTTAGAAATATTTATAATTATGATTATAGATGCGTTTTTATTGCTGTTGTTTGTTGTGATTATTAAAAACGCCGTTCAGCTCTGGAATTCACTGTCAGTCGAATTGAAATGTGTTAAAAGATTAACCTGCATTTAAAACCAAAACACAAGCTTTAAAGATGTCAAGATTTAAACTTACCAATTTGACAACTTACACACTAACGCAGAATTCATTAACCCCAGGCCGTAGTAAACGAGTTAATTTTGAAGATAGTCAGTTTGTAAATATGTGAAATATGTAAAGTTTAAGTTTAAAGTTTTGTTTTTGCACTGAAGCATTTGCCTCCGAAAGTATATTTTTTGAACTTTTATTTTGAATTAGTATCTTAATATTTTGTTATGATTCTCAGTGTTGTTACTACTACTACTACTACTACTACTACTACTACTACTACTACTACTACTACTACTACTACTACTACTACTACTACTACTACTACTACTACTACTACTACTACTACTACTACTACTACTACTACTACTACTACTACTACTACTACTACACTACTACTACTACACTGTACTGTGTTGTTACTACTACTGCTGCTGCTGCTGCTGCTGCTGCTGCTGCTGCTGCTGCTGCTGCTGCTGCTGCTGCTGCTGCTGCTGCTGCTACTACTACTACTACTACTACTACTACTACTACTACTACTACCGCTACCGCTACCGCTACCGCTACCGCCACCGCCACCGCCACCGCCACCGCCACTACTACTACTACTACTACTACTACTACTACTACTACTACTACTACTAAACAAGCCAGTTGTCTCTCTGGAGAAATTTCGAAGATTTCACTAAATGTAACTAGATGACACGAGACGTTTTACTTGTCTTAAAAGTGTAAATGCACTTGACACGATTGTCGGTCGTATATTTTTCTATGTCTACTTCTCGAGTGCATGAGTCACGTATTCAAAGCATGATGATGGATGCGATTGTGCCATGGTTGTTAGGAAAATAAGGCAGTAATGTAGAAAGTGTGTCATCTCAATTGAGCTGACTAGAACGTTAGACGTGTCAATGGCTTGATTGATTGAATGTAGAAAGCAGAAAAACGTTTCGGTTTGAATTCATTAACGACGCGGCTGTTAATGTATACGTTAATGATAAAGTGATACTGAGACGGCGTATTGACTTTGTTGGGTGTATTGTTAAGCTGCGTTCACATCCGACCGTGGGACTGCGTTAGATGGCAATATTTGATGTATACGTAATGATAAAGTGATACTGAGACGGCCTATTGACTTGGTTGGGTGTATTGTTAAGCTGCGTTCACATTTATCGTCACATCCGACCGTGGGACTGCGTTAGAAGGCAATATTTGAGCTGCAACTGCTACGATTACGTCTTAAAATTCTTTTTGAACTCGTGATAAACACTCCCAGTTGATTTCCCAATCATTTTAATGTTTCGAAGAATTATCTAAATGCAAAAATTACGTTTTTCTTGTTATAAAGGTGCGTTCAAATTCACGCGACAGAAGCGGTACAGACTGACAAATATAACACATGTATTTGTATGACATGAAATATCCATCTAATATTCAGTAAGTTAGACGTAAAGCACAAGAAAACACTCTTCATAAAATATTAAAGCTTAAAAGTTTGTATCACGTGCTGTGTTATTGCATACACAGCTTGCGTTAACAGTAACGCTGTATAAAGATTGAAAATTTAAACTCCCTCGGTGACCGTTAGGGAACTGCCATTTCGATGGTACCGTTACCGTTACCGTTTCCCCTGCCACTGCCCGTATTGATCAGTGTGATTCGCGGAGAATTTCAGTCGATTTCGTAATTTTTAAAATATCATTTTTCCTCCAGCGCCAAATCGCTAAATCTAGTTTTCTTGTTTGGCGTGTAAATAACCAAACAATCAACTAGGTGATTACAGTAACTGGCCAACCAAACACTAAATTAACCACAAAACGCCAGCAGTAATGAATTACAGTAACTGTCGCGCCTCGCCACACTTTATTGACTGAGCATTTCCTGATAGATGGGAAAAAATAATCCTACCACTCAATTTAAGTTTATTGCACAGGGCCAGGAGCGCAAAACTGTTATTTCTTGTTCTGAGTCTTCTCTTCTTTGGTTTCTTCTCTTTCTTTCTCTCTCTCTCTTTCTCTCTCTCTCTCCCTCTCTCCTCTTTCTCTCTCTCTCTCTCTCTCTCTCTCTCTCTCTCTCTCTCCTCTCTCTCTCTCTCTCTCTCTCTCTCTCTCTCTCTCTCTCTCTCTCTCTCTCTCTCTCTCTCTCTCTCTCTCTCTCTCTCTCTCTCTCTCTCTCTCTCTCTCTCTCTCTCTCTCTCTCTCTCTCTCTCTCTCTCTCTCTGTCTCTCTCTCTCCTTCTCTCTCTCTGTCTCTTGCCACCGCCCTCTCTTTCTCCCCCTCTCTCTCCCCTCCCCTCTGTCAATGATTTAAATTTGCATTTTAATATAATATATATATATCCGAAGTAGAACAATTCAATAATAAAATAATGTAATAAAATAGAGGTTTTATTAATAAAGATATTAATTAATATATATGTGTGTTAATATATGTGTGTTAATATAGTATATACAATGCAAATATATATATAATTCAAAAACATATACGTATACATAAATACTATATAAATATTTTATATAGTCTATGAAAACCAGTCCAGGTCACGTGACCTAATATAAGCGTATAAAACCCGGATGGTCGGCATTACCCCCGCCACGCCCCAATGTACGATCTACAGATTTTAGCTAGTCCTGTGTAGTATGCAAGTGTAAACTCACCACAATTTCACTTTCTCTGTTTCAGGAGCACAGCCACAAATCATATCGTCCGTTATGCGTGCTGACGTTCAGGTGGAACTACTGGCTGGATGGATTGAATCCACGTGGATATCATTTAGTTAATGTGGTACTGCATGGATTCGTCTGTTTGTTACTATACAGGTTGGTTTTTTATATTAAACAAAAATGCTTCAAACGACAAGAAATATTGATTTACATGTGCATTTTGTAGTGTTGCATGAAATGTTTTGCGTTGAATTATTTACCCCAAACAAGCCGTCCAGCATACAAAATGAAGGCTGATTTGTGTTGAACGAGTAATTTTGCATCACATGTTCATTTAAGTTATGCCAAGACTCTAATGACAAAAGCAAAATTTAATAAATCCACTTATTTGTCACGTTTTTCTCTGTTTTGTTACTCTCTCACTGTGTGTGTGTATGTGTGTGTGTGTCTCTTTTTCTCTCTCTCTTTTTCTCTCTCTCTCTCTCTTTCTCGCTCTCTTTCTCAGTCTCTCTTTCTCTCTCTCTCTCTCTCCCTCTCTCTCCCTCCCTCTCTCTCTCTCTCTCTCTCTCTCTCTCTCTCTCTCTCTCTCTCTCTCTCTCTCTCTCTCTCTTCTCTCTCTCATTGCCTTTTTTCTTGCTATGGATACGTTCTTTCGCGTAATTTTTCTAATGAATTCTTCATTGCACTTTTTCTCGCAAGAACGTTCCTGAAATAGCGTGTGATGTTTGCTTTCCAATAAGCAGCAACTTTCATCTCTCACCTGCTGTCTAGGTGATGCTAAAATGTGTGATAATAAATAATTTACGCTCAGACGAAGACGCCACCGACTGTGCTTTTCTTGGATAATTAATAGCGCAAGGTCGCCCTGAGGGGGGAATTCTGGGGCCTTTCTTGTTTGCGTTAATTGTAACGCTGGTTATTAAACACGGCAAATCTGTCAATTATGAAAAGGAACATTAACAAGTATTAGAATTTTAATGAATTTAGATTCTAATGCTTAATTTTTTAGACTAATTGATGTGTTAATTAATTAATTGATCGATTATTAAAAGTTTGTTGTAAAACCGAACTGCATATAACCTGATTAATGCAGTGACCATGCAATTAAAACATTTTCTACTTTTTTGTTTAGGTTGTGTAAAAATTTTCTGTGTAATTTAGCCAGTCTGGCAGCAGCAATACTTTTTGCGGTCCACCCTGTACACACGGAAGCGGTGAGTTAACTGTCATTCTTTGTACTTTTCAAACTAAATTCAGAAGTTAAATACCTTTTCACCATACAGAAATTTGGCATGATATTGCAGTAACGTTAAAACACACTTAAGAAACTAAATTACAACATTAATTATTGATCGTTAATTGCTAATTAGTAAATTCAATATTTACATGTTTAAAGGCTGAAACTATGGGATCAATGCTCAACAAAATTAATGTATGTACTGTGTATAGTTTAGTACCCTTACTCTCCATTTCGAGCTCTCAATTGCCATATGAGCACAAATAAAAATATTTTTAAATAAAAATAAATAAATAATAATTAGACTCAATCTCATTTTAATTTACTGTCCAAAATATACATTTTCTTGCCTATAAAAGTTAGCAATTGTTTCTTATATTTGAATAATTAGCTTAGAAAGTTAGTTAAGGGCAACCGAACACAGCCATTGCTTACGTCACAAACTAACAGTGGTTTGTGCAATGGTAGGCATCTGCCTGCGCGCCAAGCCCGTTTGCGTAAACGAAGATTGCTATAAGACACTGGTGTGACGTTTCAAAAATGGGCTGTACGTCGCACTGACGTCACGGACGAATCGTTCCGTTCATGATAATGCTTATCACGGTGCAGCGTCTACTTGTTGGGAAAGCGTATGTGACGAAAAGGTGCCTTTGCCAGTGTTAGTGGATTCACTAAGCCGCGCGTAGCTTTGAAAGTTTAACAAAATTTAACTATCCGAGGAAACTATTATTTAATCTAAGCTTTGATTTTAAAAAAACTATTCTAGTTTTCAATATTTCAGAGCATTCTTTATTTTGAATAATGCCAACACAATCGCTTGGTTTTCCTTTAACCCTTTCATACCCGTTGTATCCCGTGGGGTACGAGAATATTTTCTGCCTTTAAAATTAACAAAATTTTAAAACTGACAGTTATTTGATCTGTTAACAGTTATTTTGATTTAAGCCAATAACAATAGACTAAAAATGGTGATAAAATGGCAAACTAGAAAATCTACATAGCATAAAAACTGTGCAAGGTACAGTACTTTAGAGACGACTTTGTACAGATCAGCATAGCATGCATACTAAATGTCTTAAATACTTTAAAAAATTATCAACAGTTGCAAAATGAAGCACATTTTATGCTTCCATTGAATCCCAATGTATCCCGTGGGATACAGGCTATATTTAGCACGCGGGTACAGGTAGAAAAAAATAATTATTATGTGTAAACAAGATGGACATACTGAACAAAAGTACTAAATCAAAAAAAAATTCTTATTAAAAAAAAATTTGGGACTGAAAGGGTTAACTATTTTC
>JAQGDQ010002040.1:0-17064 GCA_030141605.1 Tubiluchus corallicola
AGTAGTGTAGTTCAATTCACTCAGCGTCACTCTTGAGTAGTATAGGTCAATTATGTGCGTGTCACTTTTGGGTAGAATAATTCTGCTGTGTGCGTGTCACACTTGGGTAGTATAGTTCAGTTGCGTGCGTGTCACTCTAAAGTAGTATTGTTCATTTGCCACCGTGTCACTCTTGAGTAGTGTAGTTCAGTTTTTTCCTCGTCAATCTTGTGCATGGATTTCCAGTGTAGAATACCAATCTTGGCTTACTGCAGAAGTCATACATGTCGCTGTAATTTAACATTGAGTCCGGAAGTTTAAGGTTCTGAAGTGATAGAGAGACAGTTAAAGCGGTTTTGGTACCTGTAGAGTGTAGACGTACTGGACATTGGTCAGGCACATGCTATCACAGCACACATGGCTTGTCTTACAATTCTGAAGGTCTTATATTCTAATACAGCAAAGAAATGTCAAAAAATTATGTTTTTGATAAGACATACCGTATTTTTTCCCTGCAATGAACTATTACAAGCTAATGCAATGTCTTAATAGTATTTTTATTAATGGCGTCATCGTTGCTGTCAGGGTTAATGTAGCCGTCGCCATCCTTATTCGACAAAATATAGGAGTAAAAACCGCTGGTTGGCCAATCAACTGTCCAGGTCAGTTTAGTGAGTGTGCAGTTAAGTGATTAATGAACCTTGGCTTAGTCGAATGTAATTTACTACAAAAACCTTGTTGTGATTTTCTAGGCTGGAAGATTCTGGAAACACTTCACACAGAGCAGCGCCACCTGTACAATCCTCAAATGATCCATTTTTGGAATAACGGTGTTGGAGCAACAGAATGCGATTCGTGTGAATCTTGCTCAAAGTGTGCCAAGGCGTGACGATATTCACTTGAACTTCATTTAAAGATAACAGAATTTTAAAGTAATTTTCTCCCTCCCAAAACCTTCCATACAAATTTATATTTTTAGCATTAAGCCTACATGCTTGAAAGACTTGTGTAATTGAAAAAAAATCTTAGCAATGAATTTTTAAAGAGTTTGTGCCAACGTCGACGCAAGCTCTGTATGCAATAAGATATCACGTAAGTGGTGCAAAATTTTAAAACGATTTTAAGCTTTATTTATGAAGAGTAGTTCTTGCCCTTTAAATAACTTTTATTTATTGCCAACTTTACCTCTTTGCCTCTCACAAATAATAACAATAACGATAATGGAGAGCTGACTTGCTTTGCGAGACCCTCTGCATCATCATCCTCTGCAGTATGAAGCTTCTGGCAACAATAAGTATCTTAATTAACGACGGGCGAGCCCAACAAGTGATGTAGAGTCTGACTGATTCGCATTACTGGTGTAGAGCAGAGTGAACTAGAGTCTATAATGGATGTAGAGTCTAGACTGATTCGCATTACTGTTGTAGAGCAGAATGAACTAGAGTCAATAATGGATGTAGAGTCTAGACTGATTCGCATTACTGTTTGTAGAGAAGAGTGAACTAGAGTCTATAACAGATGTAGAGTCTAGACTGATTCACATTACTGGTGTAGAGTAGAGTGAACTAGAGTCTATAATGGATGTAGAGTCTAGACTGATTCGCATTACTGTTGTAGAGCAGAATGAACTAGAGTCAATAATGGATGTAGAGTCTAGACTGATTCACATTACTGGTGTAGAGTAGAGTGAACTAGAGTCTATAATGGATGTAGAGTCTAGACTGATTCGCATTACTGTTGTAGAGCAGAAATGAACTAGAGTCTATAATGGATGTAGAGTCTAGACTGATTCGCATTACTGTTGTAGAGCAGAAATGAACTAGAGTCTATAATGGATGTAGAGTCTAGACTGATTCGCATTACAATTTGTAGAGAAGAGTGAACTAGAGTCTATAATGGATGTAGAGTCTAGACTGATTCGCATTACTGGTGTAGAGCAGAATGAACTAGAGTCTATAATGGATGTAGAGTCTAGACTGATTCGCATTACTGTTGTAGAGCAGAATGAACTAGAGTCTATAATGGATGTAGAGTCTAGACTGATTCGCATTACTGGTGTAGAGAAGAGTGAACTAGAGTCTATAATGGATGTAGAGTCTAGACTGATTCGCATTACTGGTGTAGAGTAGAGTAAACTAGAGTCTATAATGGATGTAGAGTCTAGACTGATTCGCATTACTATTTGTAGAGCAGAGTGAAGTAGACACTATAACGGATGTGGAGTCTAGACTGATTCACGTTACTGTTGTAGAGCAGAGTGAAGTAGAATCTATAACGGATGTGGAGTCTAGACTGAATCACGTTACTGTTGTAGAGCAGAGTGAACTAGAGTCTATAATGGATGTAGAGTCTAGACTGATTCGCATTACTATTTGTAGAGAAGAGTGAACTAGAGTCTATAATGGATGTAGAGTCTAGACTGATTCGCATTACTGTTGTAGAGCAGAAATGAACTAGAGTCTATAATGGATGTAGAGTCTAGACTGATTCGCATTACTGTTGTAGAGCAGAAATGAACTAGAGTCTATAATGGATGTAGAGTCTAGACTGATTCGCATTACTATTTGTAGAGAAGAGTGAACTAGAGTCTATAATGGATGTAGAGTCTAGACTGATTCGCATTATTGGTGTAGAGCAGAATGAACTAGAGTCTATAATGGATGTAGAGTCTAGACTGATTCGCATTACTGTTGTAGAGCAGAATGAACTAGAGTCTATAATGGATGTAGAGTCTAGACTGATTCGCATTACTGGTGTAGAGAAGAGTGAACTAGAGTCTATAATGGATGTAGAGTCTAGACTGATTCGCATTACTGGTGTAGAGTAGAGTAAACTAGAGTCTATAATGGATGTAGAGTCTAGACTGATTCGCATTACTATTTGTAGAGCAGAGTGAAGTAGACACTATAACGGATGTGGAGTCTAGACTGATTCACGTTACTGTTGTAGAGCAGAGTGAAGTAGAATCTATAACGGATGTGGAGTCTAGACTGATTCACGTTACTGTTGTAGAGCAGAGTGAAGTAGACACTATAATGGATGGAGAGTCTAGACTGATTCACGTTACTGTTGTAGAGCAGGCGTGATCTTGATATTAAACATCAACGGTTTATTAAGTTCGAGAGCCATTTGTATTATTACGAGGTTCAAAAACTGTTCTGCTGATTATTCACGATTGCATATTTTGTGACCTGTGAGTTGATTTCACGTACAATTTTGGTCGCTTGGTTTCTGACCATCTGTAGACATTGCTTCAGAACAAAATTAGGTGTAACAAATCCTGAAACAAACTTTAGTTTCTTGGTTTCTTCGAGTATTTTTGGAGAAAGATAATCTAATGCAAAATTCATTTAAGCCAAATATCCAGAGCTGCTTGGATTAAGTGTGATAAAACTTTATATAAAAGAGCAAGTAGCTTTTAGCTGCTTTGGAAATTTTAAATGTGTATCTCTTGGCACAAGTTAAGTTTGTTAAGTTCTTGTGGGTTATGGTGTTAGGTTATGGCATATTAGGTTAGTTTTTGTTAGGAATTTTTTATTTTTGTTATGCAGTGTGTCATTGATAATCTGCGCATGAATAAGCAGTTTTTTCTAATGCTTGTTTCTTTGTTTTAGCTGATTTAGGTACTGACAAAGGACATTGGTTGAAAAATATATCAGCATGTTCACACACACGCACGCGCGCACGCACGCACGCACGCACACACACACTTGCACGTCTGTCTGTCTTTCTGTCTGTCTATGCATCTATCTATCTAACTATCTATCTATCTATCTATCTATCTATCTATCTATCTATCTATATGTCTGTCTGTCTGTCTGTCTGTCTGTCTGTCTGTCTGTCTATCTATCTATCTATCCATCCATCCATCCATCCATCCATCCATCCATCCATCCATCCATCCATCCATCCATCCATCCATCCATCCATCCATCCATCCATCCATCCATCCATCCAGCCATCCATCCATCCATCCATCCGTCCATCCATCCATATATATATATATGTGTGTGTGTGTGTGTGTGTGTGTGTGTGTGTGTGTGTGTGTGTGTGTGTGTGCGTGCGTGCGTGCATGCGTGCGTGTGTGTGAGTGTATGTATATGCTGATATATTCTTCAACCAATGTCCTTTGTCAGTACCTAAATCACTGTGAAACAAAGCAACAAGCATTACACGTATTACAGTGTACAGTGTACCATCAGATAAGTAAAGTTAATTACCTGTCTACAGTTACAGTTTTAAATTGATCTCATTGTGCGTCGCGAATCTTCAGAAGCAATGAAAAATAATTCTTGCACACTCTTCATGTAAACATACTTACGGCTGGACATACTTACATACTTACTTTCCTTCGGCCTTTTCATCAGAAAATTTTTAAAACATTGATTTTTTTCACATACGTCCATTTCACGAATATCATCTTCTTCGTAACCATATAACTCTGGTCTGGTTGTAAATATTTCATTTAAAATTTTGCTACTGTTCAATGTCCGCCAGGTTTTTTACTTTTCGTTTCCTGATTTTGATAACGCGTGATCAGTGACTATTTTATTACTTATGCTAAACTTAAAGATTAAATAAAATTAAATTTATTATATTATATTATATTAATTCTTTATTTGTCATTAAAATGGTTCACTCATTATAATAAAATTGAGTAAGCCTCAGCGTAATGTTAAAATAACAACACTGTTCAAGACAAATGCGTCCAGTGCAGCCTAAAAAAAACTAAAGTGCAAAACTAAGGCCTAATTATATACAAAAAATGAACATATTTAGAAACACCATATTAAAATATTTTTACAAAACAATATCACAAAAGTACATTAAATTTTACATGACATATTTTACACTATATATACATTTGACATGACACAATTAACAGAAACATGCTTTACATTACATAAATTTCACTCATTACATTTACACCATTTATACATTTGACATTACAAAACTAACAACACGTGTTACATTACATATTTTTTTTTAAAAAATTACATTTTTAATCGTTTTATGGAGTCAGGGGCGGGGGTAGACGAAAGTTGAGTCTCTGTAATTAGTATCAGATGCACAATGTGGAAGTTGAAGCCTGTTATATTGATATTCTTTTAATTTCTTTTTAAAGTGGTGGAGAGATTCTATTTGTTAAATTAAAAACTACACTTCCGGAATTTGGTGCCCTTGGCAACTGCCTAATTGGTCTATTGGTAAAGCCGACCAAGTTTAACAAGAATTTTTAGTAAAGACCATCAGCGTTGTTTACGTTTTTGTAGAAATGCAGCTTTACTTATGATTTTGTGAACTGCGTAGTGCATACACTTTGGCTGGGTTCCAAGTTTCTTTCCCGTTCAGTATCTCGAAGGCACAATGGTTTATTATCATGAGCAGGACTTACCGTTCCAGTGAAACGGTGGACAGCCTCCGGTCAGATTGTAAAACCTAGGGATGTTTTGGTCAGATGTTTTGGAAGAAAAATCTGCTGTCAGTTTGTATTCAGGTGAGCGGTTTATGTCAAGGACGGCAGTGATGAAATACTCAGAACCTCATTAAAATCGTCACCTATCATTAACCCGCGATAGAAGCTAAATATTTTCATGTAATAAAAGCATTTTTGGTGTGCGTTGGATTGGGAAAGCCTGCACTGTTATTTTGTCCTGCCATTATACAGGTATAGTGTTTAAACATCTTAAAATTCTTTACTTTTCAATCTTCGATAAGAATATAACAGGTTATTTAAGTTGTTTTCGTGTTCTGGACCTAATAAAAATTCACTTTAGGCATTTTGTATTAAGTATTTTGTCTTTTCTTAAGATTTTTAATTACTTGCTTGGTAAGTGAAGTTGATTTTTTTTAGTACAACCTCTATGATTAAGCAATTTTACGTCTCTTTTGTCTCAATTGTTCCAAGATGACATGTATTAGTATCTATGCATTGTTCCAAGATGATATGTATTAGTATCTATGCATTGTTCCAAGATGATATGTATTAGTATCTATGCATTGTTCCAAGATGATATGTATTATTATCTATGCATTGTTCCAAGATGATATGTATTAGTATTTATGCATTGTTCCAAGATGATATGTATTAGTATCTATGCATTGTTCTAAGATGATATGTATTAGTATCTATGCATTGTGTCCAAGATGATATGTATTAGTATCTATGCATTGTTCCAAGATGATATGTATTAGTATTTATGCATTGTTCCAAGATGATATGTATTAGTATCTATGCATTGTTCCAAGATGATATGTATTAGTATATAAAATGTTGAAAAATCAAATGCAAAGTATAGTACAACGTAGAACTTATCGTGATATACGAGCTATTAATTTTTCCGTTTATGTGTGCAAGATTAAGAAAGCGTACAGTTTATCGTTAAGTTGGCTAAGTTGCAACAGTCAGCGTAAGGCACTATGACATAGATAAATGCAATTAAAAACGATAACATCAGTTCGTGTATGAGTCAATTGTGACGTTCTTTTCTTTTGCACAAAACGGAAATGAGAAGTCTAATCTATTTCAGCTAGCGGAAATGACATATCCGGAAAATAACAACTCAAAAAAATTAAAATCATTAAATGTAAACTAAAGAAATGAGCGAAGAAGTATAGATTTTAACAGAAATTTGACTAATACGAACTAGCAGATCAAGTGCTAATCATTTTTCGTGGAAGGCGATTGTATGAGACTGTCCATTTTATTCACTTTTTCTTGAGCAGTTAAGAGTGGCGGCTCATGTATAGGTACAGTGATACTGCAGCACCCACTGTTTTCACACATTATTATTGATAATATTCAATATAATAAGTCTTTTTTCTTTAGTTCTTTCTTTATACTTGTGCAGAACAGGAGCAAGTGAGGGTAGTACAATTGCTTGACAGCCCAAGCAGCGTGGTGTTTAGCTGTTGTGCGTCTGCTGCTAGTTAGAAAAGTACTGTCTCTAACGCAGTAACAATTACCACGTGCTTACCGTGTACCGTCATATTCTTGAATGTGATAAAGTATAAACTTAGCGTGTGTGCTTAAAACATAAATTATTTAATAATGGACGCCTTGCATCTCCAAGAAATAAGTTTTGTGACTGTAAGCGAACTACAACAGCTTAATTTTTCACAATTGTCTCTCCATGAGAAAGTTGCGGTTAAGAAAAGTTGCCGTTCAACACCTGATCTTCAAATATAACTACAACATTAAAATTACATATGTTTGTTACGTTTTACACAGTATTAAAACAATGGCTAACATTTTTCTGAAGCACCCCACTAATTTTAGCTTAGAGCCGCCACTGGCAGTCAAGAGTTTTCACTTTTTTCTAGTTTGATACGCACATCAAGAATGTAAGAAAGTTGAATTGTTATTTTTTTAATTCAAGCCAATTTTTATTACAGGCACATAAGAACAAGTAAAAGTTTTTAATAAAGTTGTGTTGTTTTTTACCTATAGATATTATTATTATTATTATGATATTTATGTACGCAAGTGAAAAACTACCACCTTCTTTGCGTCAGTTTGCTTGCTAATTAAGGCCAAGGGATGTCGTGAAGTTTGGGCTTCACGATTCGCCCGCCATAAAGAAGCCATTGTGAATTAATTTATGTGTAACTGTAGGAACTGGTTTGAGAAGTTAATCTAGTAAAGAGACCGGGGAGTTGTTGAGTTGAGTATAGTTCAACGTCGAAGCCGATACGGCTAAATCAGTGCGAGTCAGATGTCCATGAAACCATCTCTTATCCACGACTTGAACATTCTTGCGTATCCAAGCATCCGTCTTTCTTCATCGAGTTTTTCGGCACAGTTGTTGACTAGGGATCTCCATGCAGGACGGTCGTGAACTGTGAAAGGCAGCTTGTCCAACTTTCCACCTTTCCTCAGAGAGAACTTCACCTTGTCCTTGAAGCGAAGGAGAGGACGACCAACACTGCGAGAGCCACTGGTTAGTTCTCCATGAAGAAGGGCCTTTGTCGGTCTCTTATCGTTCATTCTGACCACATGCCCAAACCACCGAAGTTGAGCCTTAGTAAGCGTAACCTCGATATCTTCCATCTTGGCACGAGCCAGCACGTCTTCGTTTGGCACATAGTCGTCCCAGCGAATACGAAGGATGTGACGCAGATGTCTCTGCTGAACCGCACGAAGAGACCTGACCTGATCTTGATAGAGCGTCCACGTTTCCTGACCATAGGTAAGCTGCGGAATGATGCATTGCTTGTACACCTGCAGTTTAGTGGCGATGGTAAGGTCATGTTTATCGAAGACACGTTTCCTCATACGGCCGAAAGAGCTGGCTGCAGCATTAATTCTTGCATGAAGCTCAGTATCCAATCGAGCATCTGAGCAGATGTAACTTCCGAGATATTTGAACCGTTGCACACTTCCAAGCTGTTCTCCGTCAATGGTAAAATTGACACTGTCGCTAGAGCCGACACTCATTGTCTCAGTCTTCCTTTTGTTAATGCGCAGTCCCATTCTCTTTGCAGTTTCATTGTAAATGTCGATGAGATCCTGAAGGTCGTCCGGGTTGTCAGAGAAGATAGCTATGTCATCGGCATATTGCGCCTCACGCAGGAACATCATTCGTGTCTTCGTCCTTGCTTTGAGTCGACGTAGGTCAAAAATGTCTCCATCATTTCTGAATCGAACATGAATGCTCTTCGTTGAGCCAAGTCTGCCGAAGGCTACCTGCAAAAGGACTGCAGCGAAAAGTCCGAAAAGAGATGGAGCTAACTTGCAGCCTTGTTTCACACTTGTTGAGTTGAGATAGAAGAGAAAACATGTATATTGCGTCTTTCGTAAAACGAATAAATTTTTTTTACAATGGCTTCTTTATGTCGGGTGAATCGTGAAGCCCAAACTTCACGACAAGGGATGATGCGAGATGATTATACATGCTAATTAACCTAGCAACTTTTTTAAATGTGATTTACAAGACGCGAGAGCCGCCCCCCCCCGTAAGTTAAGCATCTGAGAGAATAGCATGGCGATAGTGGGTGGACATGGCCGGCTATGGGTGACTTGACGCCTAGGCAAAAGTATTGAGCTGAACAGGGAACAGTGCATTATACAGTTCTATTCATAGGCAACAGGCCAGCCAACCTACAGGTAATGTTATGACCTCCACTTTAAACTAGGAAGCCCATCACATTACCTGCCACTGGTTGAGCAGTGGTTTCCTGTGTGAAAAGAACGGACACGTGACATCGTCAGTTGTCTTCTGGTTGTCGTGGAATACACTTCTCCTGTCTGCCTGCCGAGTGTCGTGGAGGTTTGATTTGAAGCATTGTCATCAGGTTTTGTTTTTTCTATTGTGTTGTTCTTCTCAGCCGTCCCTTTTGAATTCTAAGTTTTGGTTTTGTTGTTTCTTTTTTTTTAATTTCTGGAGTGTCCGTTATGCAGCGCTTACCCGCATCACCGATGGCGGGCCGTAAGGCTATCTACCGGGTCGAACCCCGGAATAGTGTATTAGCGCCCCATGATCCCATTACGTTCTCAAAATCGAATTTTTCTTGCATAATATTAAATCAAATATAATGGTATCTATGCGTATGCTTACATGTATTATGTCCTAATCAACTGTAGTTAACTACGTATCTACAGCTTGTGCTGGTTGAATTTGATACTGGATTTATGACCCCTTTGTGACTCAGCGGCTTTTTTACCTTTCGTTTCCTGCATTCCGGTCCTGAACACTTCGATTCTTATGGGTTTATCTGCCATAGTTAGATAAATGATATTGTAATTTTCTTTTCATTAACAGAGGTGTTATTCTATAAGTGCTTATTCAGAAATTGAGTAAATAAGGGGAATGTATCAGTAACGTTTGCATGGAATGACGTAACCTTAGGAAACAAGATATAGAAAATGCTTTGTTACGGGAAAACATTTTCTGGGATCGATGAATCATAAGTTTTGACAGAAAAATAACTCAACTTATTTCCGTTTCATTTAATTTGTGCAGTGCATTTAACCCTTTCATACCCGTTGTATCCCATGGGATACGAGAATATTTTCTGTCTTTAAAATTAATAAATTTTTAAAACTGAGAGTTATTTGATCTGTTAATAGTTATTTTGATTTAAGCCAATAACAGCAGATTACAAATGGTGATAAAATGGCAAACTAGAAAATCTACATAGCATGAAAAACTGCTCAAGGTACAGTACTTTAGAGACGACTTTGTACAGATCAGCATAGCATGCATAAGTAAATGTCTTAAATACTTTAAAAAATTATCAGCAGTTGCAAAATGAAGCACATTTTTTGCTTTTGTTGTCTTTTTAAAAAAGTCGGACTTTTTTTTACACAGGACAGAGAATGTTGTGTATCCCACAGGATACATTGGGAACAAAATTATCAAGCCAAATTTTTTTTCTTTTTAAAAAAATAATTTGGGACTGAAAGGGTTAAGGAATCACACATACGCTTATACTATTACTTATGCTAAAATTAAGATTAAAGAATAACTTCTGGAATTTGGCGCCTTAGGCAACTGCCTAGTTTGCCTAGTGGTAGAGCCGACATTGTGTTGCGCTTATGCATATTACCTTCGCACTGCCAATAAGTTTCGTGCACTTCTAAAAAGAATATTTCGACCTTGAAGAGAATTTTGGTTTTCGTCTCTTTCTCTCTCTTTCGCCCTTTACTACAGGGTGTCCAAAAATCACTTACAAATGCCGCAAGAATGTCAAATATGAAACTATATATAACAGAATAAGCGAGGTCATATTTAATATTGTTATAAAATCATCATAATTTAAAAGACCAGGCTCATTTTTGATTTTTTTTTCATGGAATTGGTTACTGAACTCATTTCTACTGTAGATAAAGTGTTACCAAATTATGGCGTGTTTGAGAACAAATTGTCATAAAATAATGAGTGATATTCAAGTGACATGATTAGTGATGAGGAAAAGGGTACGTAAGAACTTCCAAGTTCTTTATAAAAGGTCACTTGGGAGGTTCTTCTGGGGAGACTGTGTAGAGCTGTCGACTTGCTGTTTTGTGTAGGAGGTCAATATCTATACAATACGAGGCTTACACGTTCATTACAAGTGTTCTTATTTTGTTACACGTGATTTAGCCTTGTTCTATTATGTAAAGTAACTAGATGCTGAGGATCTGCGCTGATTATGATATTATTAAAGCTTCTCAGGGCCTGTAAGTTCAAACCTGAATGTGTAGATTCATAAAATGGTCTGAGAGAAGTTTAGTGTAAGAACACCTGTGTAAGTTGAAAATACGTTTGAGTAAGTTGAAAATGCGCTTGTGTAAGTTGAAAACACGCGTAAGTTGAAAATACACTTGTATAAGTTGAAAACACACGTAAGTTGAAAATACACTTGTGTAAGTTGAAAATACACTTGTATAAGTTGAAAACACACTTACGTTAGTTGAAAATACACTTGTATAAGTTGAAAATACACTTGTATAAGTTGAAAACACAGGTAAGTTGAAAACACGCGTAAGTTGAAAATACACTTGTATAAGTTGAAAACACAGGTAAGTTGAAAATACACTTGTATAAGTTGAAAACACATGTAAGTTGAAAATACACTTGTGTAAGTTGAAAACACACGTAAGTTGAAAATGCGCTTGTGTAAGTTGAAAACACACGTAAGTTGAAAATACACTTGTATAAGTTGGAAACACACGTAAGTTGAAAATACACTTGTATCAGTTGAAAACACACGTAAGTTGAAAATACACTTGTGTAAGTTGAAAATACACTTGTGTAAATTGAAAATACACTTGTGTAAATTGAAAATACACTTGTATAAGTTGAAAACACACTTACGTTAGTTGAAAATACACTTGTATAAGTTGAAAATACACTTGTATAAGTTGAAAACACAGGTAAGTTGAAAACACGCGTAAGTTGAAAATACACTTGTATAAGTTGAAAACACAGGTAAGTTGAAAATACACTTGTATAAGTTGAAAACACACGTAAGTTGAAAATACACTTGTGTAAGTTGAAAACACACGTAAGTTGAAAATGCGCTTGTGTAAGTTGAAAACACACGTAAGTTGAAAATACACTTGTATAAGTTGGAAACACACGTAAGTTGAAAATACACTTGCATCAGTTGAAAACACACGTAAGTTGAAAATACACTTGTGTAAGTTGAAAATACATGTAAGTTGAAAATACACTTGTATAAGTTGAAAACACAGGTAAGTTGAAAATACATTTGTGTAAGTTGAAAACACACGTAAGTTGAAAATACACTTGTATAAGTTGAAACACAGGTAAGTTGAAAACACACGTAAGTTGAAAATACACTTGTGTAAGTTGAAAACACACGTAAGTTGAAAATACACTTGTGTAAGTTAAAAGTACTCTGCGCCAGTTTTATCAAAAATTCTGTGTTCCCTTTCAGGATAGGAATCAACTAATCAACTTTGGGCTGGATAATTGGGTACCACGATGGAGTACATGTGGTCTGAAAGTATCTCTCCATATGGAGTGGATGTCAATTTCACTGGAGATTTTCAGATTCTCCACCACGTTGATCGACCTGGTTATCAGAAGTTCGTCCTCATTGCTTTTCCCGTGTTTGCAATAGCCGCAGTTTTGGGAAACCTTCTAATTTTTCTGATGGAACTCATCAACTTTTCCTGTCGTAAGATGACATCCAACAGGAGTTTACTAGTAATGAGTTTGGCACTGTCTGATGTCGTATTCTTGGTCATTGTCATACCATTACTAATTGCTGGCGACTGGAAGGAGTTCAGCGTTGATCGGAATGATGGGTGGCCATTTTCTGAAGGCGCTTGTAAGCTACTGTACTACTGGTATCTGGGCGTGCATATGTACATCTCAGCTTACTCGCTTGTTCTGATGTTTGCAAATGCGTTAAAAACTGACAGGGTTGGTTCACATGTTGACTACGTTCTTAACAAGCCTACAATATTGGGAATACCTCTGATTTGGATATTGTCTGTGCTGGTGAATATCTACGTCATATTTGGAACCAAACTTGGCGATTACGACGATGGGCCACACTGCGTGATGTCCAGAGACGATCCAGGATCCAAGGTCAAGAAAGCCTACATCATTTGGGTTCTCCTAGCGTTTACTGCCGCCTTCCTTCTGCCATTGATTATAATGTGGGTACTTTTGTACAAGATCAGTTCGGTGAGGGACGCCAGAAAACTGATTACAGGTGGAAAGCCTACGGACGCGGTCGTAACTTCTTATCCCAGCCGTCGAAGCTACGCTCTTCTACACGTGTTGCATTTTTTCTTTCTTATCCTCACCGTTTCGGAGTTAGTAGCTAGACTGGTAGACTTGGGTAAGGGAAGAAATAGGGAGATCGATGAAGCATGGTTAGACATACGATTCAAGGTGTTTCTTGTAACCACCTTTCTGTACACATTGAATGCTTTCGTACGACCATTTGCATACATCATCTTGACACCCTGGATACTTTGGCCAAGGCACGTGAAGGAAACGCTATTTGTACATGACGTGGAAGGAGAAATCGCTTTGAGGTGAAGTAGATTATTTGTCACGTGATTATTGCATTTATGCACAAGTTCTTGTAACAGCTATTACAAATGCCTTAACTAATGTGACAATATAAAGACATGTTCCCCAGTAGAGGTATCTGTCTCATGGACATGATAAGCCGTCAGCTATAATCTCATGTGTATGGTTAGCGCAAAAAATATGTTTTGACATTGTTGTATTATAGTAACTAGCTTGTTGTAGTGTTTTGATAAGTAGTTATAGTTAATTTGAAGCAATAGTTGATAAAACAACGAAATCACCTAACGATAAGTAACTAACCACAGTGCGTATAATTTTACATACAGAATTTGAAGTTTTTAGTGACATTTAGTAACTTGTTTGTAAAATTTATGTTTAATTTTAACCTTACTTACTTAAAATTATGTACAGTATATATAAACACTAATTGTTAATGTAAGTTTAACGTCTCTATATTTGTGTTAACAATTGCGATATTCTTATATGCGTTAAATTGAAAAGTTTTTTCGTTTTAGTAAAAAGGAAGGCATGCCAGATTATAAAAAACGAACTAATAGTATATAAGCAAGTTGTGCTACTGGGTCTAGTGGCCATAGAGGTCATAGACTGTCTTGTCACAGACTGTTCAAATTCCTGTGTAACGTAATGCAGATATTTGTAGCAATTTAATACAATGTTAGTTGCACGCTGTTCGCCTGGAAACAACATTCAGTACTTGCAAATATGACCTCAGTTTTTTACTTTACAGTTATAAAATCATCGTTTGGAAAGCGCCTGCTCCGCGACAGGAGCATGATGCAATTGTTCTAAAACATATTTTTTGCAAGTTGTTTAGCTACCTAATTACAAATTATCCAGTAGTCACTGTGCCTGTTGCTAAGTAGTCACTGTACCTGTTGTCCAGTAGTCACTGTGCCTGTTGCCCAGTAGTCACTATGCCTGTTGCCCAGTAGTCACTATGCCTGTTGTCCAGTAGTCACTGTGCCTGTTGCCCAGTAGTCACTGTGCCTGTTGTCCAGTAATCACTTTGCCTGTTGTCCAGTAGTCACTGTGCCTGTTGTCCAGTAATCACTGTGCCTGTTGCCCAGTAGTCACTATGCCTGTTGTCCAGTGGTCACTATGCCTGTTGTCCGGTAGTCACTATGCCTGTTGCTAAGTAGTCACTGTGCCTGTTGCTAAGTAGTCACTGTGCCTGTTGTCCAGTAGTCACTATGCCTGTTGCCCAGTAGTCACTATGCCTGTTGTCCAGTGGTCACTATGCCTGTTGCTAAGTAGTCACTGTGCCTGTTGTCCAGTAGTCACTATGCCTGTTGCCCAGTAGTCACTGTGCCTGTTGCCCAGTAGTCACTATGCCTGTTGTCCAGTAGTCACTGTGCCTGTTGTCCAGTAATCACTTTGCCTGTTGCCCAGTAGTCACTGTGCCTGTTGTCCGGTAGTCACTGTGCCTGTTGCCCAGTAGTCACTTTGCCTGTTGTCCAGTAGTCACTGTGCCTGTTGTCCAGTAATCACTTTGCCTGTTGTCCGGTAGTCACTGTGCCTGTTGTCCAGTAGTCACTGTGCCTGTTGTCCAGTAATCACTGTGCCTGTTGTCCGGTAGTCACTGTACCTGTTGTCCAGTAGTCACTGTGCCTGTTGTCCAGTAATCACTGTGCCTGTTGCCCAGTAGTCACTGTGCCTGTTGTCCAGTAATCACTGTGCCTGTTGCCCAGTAATCACTGTGCCTGTTGTCCAGTAGTCACTGTGCCTGTTGTCCGGTAGTCACTATGCCTGTTGTCCAGTAATCACTATGCCTGTTGTCCAGTAATCACTGTGCCTGTTGCCCAGTAGTCACTATACCTGTTGTCCAGTGGTCACTGTGCCTGTTGCCCAGTAGTCACTATGCCTGTTGTCCAGTAGTCACTGTGCCTGTTGTCCAGTAGTCACTGTGCCTGTTGCCCAGTACTCACTGTGCCTGTTGCCCAGTAGTCACTATGCCTGTTGCCCAGTTGTCACTGTACCTGTTGCCCAGTAGTCACTGTGCCTGTTGTCCAGTGGTCACTATGCCTGTTGCCCAGTAGTCACTATGCCTGTTGCCCAGTTGTCACTATACCTGTTGCCCAGTAGTCACTGTGCCTGTTGTCCAGTAGTCACTATGCCTGTTGCCCAGTAGTCACTATGCCTGTTGTCCAGTGGTCACTATGCCTGTTGCCCAGTAGTCACTGTGCCTGTTGTCCAGTAATCACTATGCCTGTTGCCCAGTAGTCACTGTGCCTGTTGCCCAGTAGTCACTATGCCTGTTGCCCACTACTCACTATGCCTGTTGTCCGGTAGTCACTATGCCTGTTGTCCGGTAGTCACTGTGCCTGTTGTCCGGTAGTCACTATGCCTGTTGCCCAGTAGTCACTTTGCCTGTTGTCCAGTAGTCACTGTGCCTGTTGTCCAGTAATCACTGTGCCTGTTGCCCAGTAGTCACTATACCTGTTGTCCAGTAATCACTGTGCCTGTTGCCCAGTAGTCACTATACCTGTTGTCCAGTAATCACTGTGCCTGTTGCCCAGTAGTCACTGTGCCTGTTGTCCGGTAGTCACTGTGCCTGTTGTCCAGTAGTCACTGTGCCTGTTGTCCAGTAGTCACTATGCCTGTTGCCCAGTAGTCACTATGCCTGTTGTCCAGTAGTCACTATGCCTGTTGCCCAGTAGTCACTGTGCCTGTTGTCCAGTAGTCACTATGCCTGTTGCCCAGTAGTCACTATGCCTGTTGTCCAGTGGTCACTATGCCTGTTGCCCAGTAGTCACTGTGCCTGTTGTCCAGTAATCACTATGCCTGTTGCCCAGTAGTCACTGTGCCTGTTGCCCAGTAGTCACTATGCCTGTTGCCCACTACTCACTATGCCTGTTGTCCGGCAGTCACTATGCCTGTTGTCCGGTAGTCACTGTGCCTGTTGTCAGGTAGTCACTATGCCTGTTGCCCAGTAGTCACTTTGCCTGTTGTCCAGTAGTCACTGTGCCTGTTGTCCAGTAATCACTTTGCCTGTTGTCCGGTAGTCACTGTGCCTGTTGCCCAGTAGTCACTATGCCTGTTGTCCAGTAATCACTGTGCCTGTTGCCCAGTAGTCACTATACCTGTTGTCCAGTAGTCACTGTGCCTGTTGTCCAGTAATCACTATGCCTGTTGCCCAGTAGTCACTGTGCCTGTTGTCCAGTAATCACTGTGCCTGTTGCCCAGTAGTCACTGTGCCTGTTGTCCAGTAGTCACTGTGCCTGTTGTCCAGTAGTCACTGTGCCTGTTGCCCCGTAGTCACTATGCCTGTTGCCCAGTAGTCACTATGCCTGTTGTCCAGTAATCACTGTATCTGTTGCCCAGTAGTCACTGTGCCTGTTGCCCCGTAGTCACTATGCCTGTTGTCCAGTAATCACTGTGCCTGTTGTCCAGTAATCACTGTACTGTATCTGTTGTCCAGTAGTCACTGTGCCTGTTGTCCAGTAGTCACTGTGCCTGTTGTCCGGTAGTCACTGTGCCTGTTGTCCGGTAGTCACTATGCCTGTTGTCCAGTAATCACTATGCCTGTTGTCCAGTAATCACTGTGCCTGTTGCCCAGTAGTCACTATAC
>JAQGDQ010001391.1:0-7500 GCA_030141605.1 Tubiluchus corallicola
ATCAGTTTAACCGATAATAATAACTTTTTTATGGTCTTTACGTCGTTGCAATGATTAACTCAACAAAAATCAAGCAAAGAATTAAAAAACATAACACGAATATCTGCAGTTTAACACAACTTCTGTATCTAAAAACGAAAAAAGTATTCCAACGTTACACCACGTCCGCTAGGGGCGCTGCTTACAGTATACGTATCCGCTATTGTAGCTCCCAGCAGAAGTTGCTCCGGTCAGGACCCTGAAGACAGCATAAGCCCAAAAGTTTGGCAGCATGGCTGTAACAATGGCGCACACTGTGCATATTCCTGCGCACAGTAGCAATATGGGTCGTCTTCCTTTTCTGATAAACACAAAAAATATTAGTAAGTAACACGATAAGAGAAAAGGTGGAGTGTCTGTGTCGTACCCGAAATGGTCTAAGTAAAACTCTCTGTGTACAAAAGGACTATTAGGTAGTTACCCCAATGCACAACCCCCGCTGCTTGGATCTGCCTCGGACCAGTCCCTTTTTTGGGTGCTCGATTTTTGTGGACGCCAAAACGGATTTGTGGACATCTTTTTTCATGGGTCACTTTCTTTGTGGATTTTTGTGTACAAGTAAAAAACGTGTCACAGTTTACAGGTTTCAGTCTTGTGTCCACAGTTTACAGGTTTCAGTCTTTGTGTCCACAAGTTTACAGGTTTCAGTCTTTGTGTCCACAAGTTTACAGGTTTCAGTCCTTGTGTCCACAAGTTTACAGGTTTCAGTCCTTGTGTCCACAAGTTTAAAGGTTTCAGTCCTTGTGTCCACAAGTTTACAGGTTTCAGTCTTTGTGTCCACAAGTTTACAGGTTTCAGTCCTTGTGTCCACAAGTTTAAAGGTTTCAGTCCTTGTGTCCACAAGTTTACAGGTTTCAGTCTTTGTGTCCACAAGTTTACAGGTTTCAGTCCTTGTGTCCACAAGTTTACAGGTTTCAGTCTTTGTGTCCACAAGTTTACAGGTTTCAGTCCTTGTGTCCACAAGTTTACAGGTTTCAGTCCTTGTGTCCACAAGTTTACAGGTTTCAGTCCTTGTGTCCACAAGTTTACAGGTTTCAGTCTTTGTGTCCACAAGTTTACAGGTTTCAGTCCTTGTGTCCACAAGTTTACAGGTTTCAGTCCTTGTGTCCACAAGTTTACAGGTTTCAGTCCTTGTGTCCACAAGTTTACAGGTTTCAGTCCTTGTGTCCACAAGTTTACAGGTTTCAGTCCTTGTGTCCACAAGTTTACAGGTTTCAGTCCTTGTGTCCACAAGTTTACAGGTTTCAGTCCCCCTTGTGTCCACAAGTTTAAAGGTTTCAGTCCTTGTGTCCACAGGTTTAAAGGTTTCAGTCCTTGTGTCCACAAGTTTACAGGTTTCAGTTCTTGTGTCCACAGGTTTAAAGGTTTCAGTCCTTGTGTTCACAAGTTTACAGATTTCAGTCTTTGTGTCCACAAGTTTACAGGTTTCAGTCCTTGTGTCCACAAGTTTACAGGTTTCAGTCTTTGTGTCCACAAGTTTACAGGTTTCAGTCCTTGTGTCCACAAGTTTACAGGTTTCAGTCTTTGTGTCCACAAGTTTACAGGTTTCAGTCCTTGTGTCCACAAGTTTACAGGTTTCAGTCTTTGTGTCCACAAGTTTACAGGTTTCAGTCTTTGTGTCCACAAGTTTACAGGTTTCAGTCCTTGTGTCCACAAGTTTACAGGTTTCAGTCTTTGTGTCCACAAGTTTACAGGTTTCAGTCTTTGTGTCCACAAGTTTACAGGTTTCAGTCCTTGTGTCCACAAGTTTACAGGTTTCAGTCTTTGTGTTCACAAGTTTACAGGTTTCAGTCTTTGTGTCCACAAGTTTACAGGTTTCAGTCTTTGTGTCCACAAGTTTACAGGTTCCAGTCTTTGTGTCCACAATTACCAAGTTGCTGACTGTTTGCATACAGGTGTCATTTACTACAGCACTCATCGAGTTTTTTGGTTGGAAGAAGCGTAAAGATGGTAAGGAAGATGTTGAGAAAGAGAAAGAGACGGTGAAAGACAAGACTCCCACTGATCATTTCTGGATCGATGATGATGTCCAAACTGTGAGCGTTCCTGATGCTTACATTGTTCATTGGGCTACCATAAGTGGAGGAAAGCATCCGTTTACTTCCATCGAGAACTACCGAACAAAGGTTGGCTTCGGCTCTCCGACGGAGTTTTTGAACGACTCGTTTGCTCTGACGATGATTTCAGCATTAAGAAGGAGTTCCGCCACGTATGCGTTTCATGCTCGTGGTCAGATTTTACTCTGGAAGGTAGTCCTGTTCGCCATCTGTGCACAGATAGCTTCAGGAGATCGAAGAGAAGGAAGACAACTGCAAGAAGAACCATTGACAGAGGAGAATGGTGCAAGCAGCTGATTAAGTGCTGCTTTCGCAAGAGTGATTACATCCTTTAGTGTTACAAGATCCTGTGTCACTATAATCAATGTACTTTGTCTTTGGGCTACCATAAGTGTCCCAAGAAATGCCTAGGCGTTGTAAAATGCTATGAGATATGTCATGATGATATCGACTCTTTTAGCTTTGAAACTTACGTCCACAAATTCAAATTTCTGTACAACGTTGGTGGACCCGGTCAGGATGAACTAGGACAGGTTCTAGCTAGCTGTTAAAACTGTTACTATTACAATAGTACGGGCTGCAAGACGTTGTCAAGTGCACACAAATGTGTTGTCTGGTACACTTAACCTTTGACCTTTTCACGATCATCATCAATCGCTGGAACTGTGAAGAGGCTTATTGGTCATGATTCGGGGCTGGAATGCCATGTTTGGACGTTGGACAGACATATGGACAATAAACACTAAGCAAATTACATAAACAAGATGTCCGTTATTCATTTCGCCTTGTAAATCCAAACATTCACTGTTATTCAGTTGCTCATAAGCAATATTTAGTAAAAAAATAATCATGTTCACTTCGGACGAGGGTTTGGGTAAAAATACGTGAATAAATTACTCTGGTTCTTTGACCACATGCAGGTGACCTAAGTTCACGTTTCTTTGGGTTTAATGGCGTCCGTGATACTAAACAAACAGAAACCTTCAAACAAAGAAACCACAACACAGCTCGCTTTCATTTGAACTGTTGATCGTTTAGAATCAACAAGTAGACTGGTACCCACATAATTTTGCTCAGAAAACGAATAGCAAAGTGGCGCCACCTATTTTTAGAAACCACAACACAGCTCGTTTTCATTTGAACTGTTGAACGTTTAGAATCAACAAGTAGACTGGTACCCACATAATTTTGCTCAGAAAACAAGCAACAAAGTGGCGCCACCTATTTTTAAAAAGTCTGTGATACTCACTTGTCCGCTAGGGCACCAAACGATGGGCACCCGATGAAAAAACCCAACATGAAGGTCGCCTGTGCTGTGGCAGCCAACCAGGCATCAGAACACACCAAGTTCCACTAGAAAAATAAATTAGGTCGATTACCAAGGACGTCAGTTACCTAAAATACGCAAATTTCGAACTAATGCTTTTTAATTTTATAAATTGCTTCATATACGTTGTCTTTTTACTATTAAATACAGTTTCTTGGCTACTGTTAGTGTGACAGTCAATGTTGAAAAAGAAGAAGACGAAGAAAAAAATGATTATGATGACGAAAATGACGATAATTATGATTATGATGATGGTGATGATGATGATGATGATGATGATGATGATAATGACGATGATGATGGTGGTAGAGGTGCTGGTGATTGTTGTGGTTGTGGTGGTGGAGGTGCTGGTGATGGTTGTGGTTGTGGTGGTGGTGGTGGAGGTGCTGGTGATGGTTGTGGTGGTGATGATGATGGTGGTGGTGGTGATGGTTGTGGCGTTGGTAGTATTGGTGTTGTTGTTGTTGATGGTGGTGGTGGAGGTGCTGGTGATGATGATGATGGTGGTTGTGGTGTTGGTGGTGTTGGTAGTATTGGTGTTGTTATTGTTGATGGTGGTGGTGGAGGTGCTGGTGATGATGATGATGATGGTGGTTGTTGTGGTGTTGGTAGTATTGGTGGTGGTGGTGGTGTCGGAAGTGGTAGTGCTGATCTTCAGTGAGCAATTTCACCCTAAACTAATAGATTTCATAAACGTTTAAGACATATTACTCGTTCATTTATTGACGGATTATTACGAAACGTTGAATTTCAATGTCTAATGCTTACGTCCTTGCCGTCCAGTCAGGCCAGCCACACATTAATGGGGTTAGTGACTCGCAGTGCTTATTTCTTTTGCTTGGTAATGTCAACACTAGCAGCAAGCGAAAGCAAAGCATGTAAATTGGTGCCATACAAAGATGAGAGTTGTTAACATTGACGTGTCGTTTGGTCGACTTTACAACAGCCACCGCCAACAGCAACAGCAACAATACGATGACATCAATGCGAACAATAATAATAGTAGGACTAGCAAGAGTAACAGCATAAACAGCAACAACAGCTACAGCAAATAGTAGCAGCAACAGCAACAGCAACAGCAGCAGCATCAACAGCAACAGCGACAATACGATGACATCAATACCAACAGTAACAACAGTAGGACTAGCAAGAGTAACAGCATAAACAGCAACAACAGCTACAGCAAATAGCAAACAGTAGCAGCAACAGCGGCATCAACAGCAACAACAGCAGCATCAACAACAACAGCAATAATCATGCCAACAGTAGTAATAATAGTGAAAAACAACGTGAAAATTATTATTGTAAACAACGCCAATTCGACCTAATTCGTAACAACAACAACAACAACAACAACAACAACAACAACAACAACAACAACAACAACAACAACAACAACAACAACAACAACAGCAGCAGCAGCAGCAGCAGCAGCAGCAGCAGCAGCAACAGCAACAGCAACAGCAACAGCAACAGCAACAGCAACAGCAACAGCAACAGCAACAACAACAACAACAACAACAACAGCAACAACAAAGAGAATGACAAGAACGAATAACAAGGCAAAACAAAAGAGCGAATATACTTATCACTTTTTAAGGCTTTCGTCTGACTCGTATCAAAGAGGTGCCTGGATTTCGAACATATCCGGGCGGCTTAAAATAACTGTAGATTAAGAAAGTGAAAATAAATTAAACTGAATTTGAACTGAACACGTGTACAGGACGTGAAACACCTTCAAGTTACGTACAGCATTAGAAAGTGCTAAGTTAGTAGAGATTAATACCAATAGTTTAGTTAATATTAGCTAACCCAAAATTATTACATATATGCAGCAAGTTATTATTACTGTCTAATGAGTAACTATAACACCAAAACGTGGCATTAACAAGTGTAAAATTGAAATTATTAAAACACAGTAAAACGTCTCTGATTTCTGTGTGTGCAGAATCAAGCTTTATCGTCACCATGAGCATTTTTCTTTGAAATTACAGCTTTTTTTCAAGAAACTGTGGCCACTAACAGCGACCAGCATGCTTCAGGCTACAATGAAATCAAAATTCGTTTGTTTCCGAGTGGCTAGCTGTAATGTTCTAAGCATTTTCAGTGCACAATTTTTTCAAACTTTTGTTTTTGTTTCGTAACTAAGTTCTCGTATAAAAAATTACCCCCAGACCGGTTTTTTGCATTTTACCCTTTTACGCATCCCAGTAAATCTTTTCTATGACTTTTTCTAAATATGTTTTGTGCACAAAATACTTTCAGTTATTTATTTTAGGCGCATTGTCTCACCACGAAATAAAAGTGAAAATGCAATATGTCGATTTTTTAAAATTGTCGAAACTGTACTTCGCTTGTCTATACATTATACGGGCGATGTATCTGATAAAACAAAATGTCAGTTACTCAAATTACTCCACCTAACAGAAGAAAGTAGTAGACAATAAATTCAAAATAACAATGATTTTTGCACACGCGCTAGCAATGTCGGTTGTCTACAGTTATTCCAGCATTGATGAGGGAACGTAACTAAGTGAATTTAAATTTCGTATTACTAGTAAGTAGGCCTTGGCCACATTGTGGTGATTTTTGGCCTAATCACGTGATCAATTTGATCTGGATCAGAGGCCTACTGTGAAGTGAAGACGTGTCATAAGTTGATAAGATATTGTCGTTTTCTGTTACAATTGCTTATGATTTGGGGCTAATAACGTATGTATATCCTCTAATTACTTAAAAAAACTTAAATTTAGTTTAAAATAACAGCTAGGTATTAATTAATACGATTGTGCAGTGTAGAACTCACTCTTAATTATGTAAAAATGACTTTTGGTTAGTGTTATTTTTTTGTTATTTGTTTATTTGTTATTTTTTGGCACTAATTTCTTATTATGTTTAGATGGAATGACATGTTTTGGCAAATAAAGAGCAAAGAAAGAGCAAAATTTAATCGAGAGTCGAATTTGGCTTTGAAAGCCCAAACACATGCAGCACTACATGCCGCTTAATCAAGCAAATGTTTTTCCATAACCATTTGGCTGCCGGAAATTAACATAATTAATGTATTGATGATGAGCGAGAGCGTGACACGTTTGGCTTCTATTTGCAAATTCCATTTTGGAAACAGTATTCTAAACAATTTTTTCTTTCTCATTTTACTGGCTTATATTATTGGTTGACAGAATCACAGAAATTGATGGACAATGGCAACAATTCAAGTGTCAAACTGTTAATAGATATTATGAGAAATGCGCTGCAAAGGACAGAATTTCAATGCATTGTTCACACTCACTCGCAACCGAAATCTATTTTAACTTACAGCCAAACGCGTAAAAGAGGTGACTTAATTCTTTTGCTAAAGTTTACTACTGCTGCGTACTAGTACAGACGTCTGCTGATTAAGTATCAGAACAATTCATATTCCAGGGTGAAATTATTCCTTCTACTTGATGCAACGCTCATAGCAGCAGTGAATTTCGTTCACATTTCTATCTAATCAGACATATAAATCCCACTTAACTCAACTCCATTTATATGCAAATAAAAGCGAGTTTGCGTTTTACAGAATTGTCATTTTTGAGGCTTGTATTTGTTCTTAAGACTTTAATATCTGGATGTTGTGAAGAGTGCGAGTGAGTTTTTCATTTGTCCAAATTGACAACGTATATTTACATATTCATGCACAAATAAACAGACGAATGAATGAACTAATGCACGAACAAATAAGTGAGTGGAGTGATGAGTAAATGATTGAATGAATAAATGAATAAATGCATAAATGAGTGAATGAATGGATGGATGGATGAATGAATAAATAAATAAATGAAAGAATTAACGAATGAATGAATGTATGAATAAATAATTGAATGAATGAATGAATGAATAAATAAATGAACGAATGAATTAATAAATAAATAAATAAATGAAAGAATGAATGAATGAATGAATAAATAAATGAATGAAAGAATGAACGAATGAATGAATGAATGAACGAACGAACGAATGGATGAATGAATGTATGTATGTATGAATGAATGAATTAACTAATGATTGAATGAATGAATGAATAAATGAGTA
>JAQGDQ010001391.1:12500-25000 GCA_030141605.1 Tubiluchus corallicola
CTTTAACAAATTGTTAGTTTAATTCTACTCGGAATACTCGGAATATTAATAATAATAATAATAATAATAATAATAATAATAATAATAATAATAATAATAATAATAATACTAATAATAATACTAATAATAATAATAATAATAATAATAATAATAATAATAATAATAATAATAATAATAATAATAATAATAATAATAATAATAATAATTATAACAACAACAACAACAACAACAACAACGACAACAACGACAATAACGACAATAACAACTACAACAACCACAACAGCAACAACAACGACAACAATGAAACGACAACAATAACAACAACAACAACAACAATGACAACAACGACGATGACAACAATGACAACAACGACAACAACAAAGCAACAACAACAACAACAACAACAACAACAACGACGATGACAACAATGACAACAACGACAACAACAAAGCAACAACAATAATAATAGTAAACGGTATTTACAATAGTTAAATATTACAATTACGTTATATTACGTTATTATTACAAAATTTATTCCATTTTTAAAGTTTAAGTACATAATTACAGTTTTCAACAAACTTATTTTGTAGATCATATTCAAAATTCTGGTAAACTACATTTAAAGACAAGCATTAGAATTACACTATACACAATCTTACATTATTAACTAAAACAACAGGTAGGCTCAATTTTGTAAATTTTGTTTTTCCACCCAAGGCGTTCACACTAGACAGTAACTCGCAAGTGTGTTTAGACTAGAGAGCAAAGCTTTCTGCGAGTTACTCTCCGACAGTAAACGCTAGCTGACACTCACTTCTCTATTCACTGCAAGAAGTGTCGAGAGTAACTCGTCGAGGCGTTCACACTAGACAGTAACTCGCAAGTGTGTTGAGACTAGAGAGCAAAACTTTCTGCGAGTTATTCTCCGACAATAAGCGCGAGCTGGCATTTATTTCTCTATTAACAGCGAGAATTATCGAGAGTAACTCGTCGAGGCGTTCACACTAGACAGTAACTCGCAAGTGTGTTCAGACTAGAGAGCAAAACGTTCTGCGAGTTATTCTCCGACAATAAATGCGAGCTGGCATTTATTTCTCTATTAACAGCGAGAATTATCGAGAGTAACTAATCGAGGCGTTCGCACTAGACAGTAAATCAACACGCAGAAATTACCGAAGAGTTTGCAATGACTTGCCCGACAATTACTCGCAAAGCAGTTCACACTTGCGAGTTTGCTGTTAGAGAGTAATCTCCCAACAGAAAACTCGTTACTTTGAACGCGCCTTAATGGAATTCTTTTAGCCTGGTGACATTGATTCTATGACTGCAATCGTGCAATAAATCCATAGCATGTAAACTTTTCAACCAAAATTTAGCAGAAAAAATGTAAAAAAGTGTGACTGAGCCAGGAATTGAACCGGAAATTTTAAATTACAAGAAATGATCGTAAGAAGAATTTACGCGAAATCTAATTTTTTCTTTCCTGACTGTAAAGTTTCGTTTCAAAATTTTAAATTTGTAGGTTTAATCCATTACGATCATTAACGCTGAAATTTCAAATTTGAAATAATTAATTCATGAGAACAAGTGGAACTTTGCGAAACGCTTCGTGATGAAGATGACGGTGGTGATGATAATGATGATGATTGATGATGATGATGATGATGATGATGATGATGATGATGATGATGATTGATGATGATGATAATGATGATGATGATGATGGTGGTGGTGGTGGTGGTGGTGATGATGATGATGATGATGATGATGATGATGATGATGATGATGGTGATGATGATGATGATTGATGATGATGATGATGATGATGATGATGATGATGATGATGATGATGATGATGATGATGATGATGATGATGATGATGATGATGATGATGATGATGGTGGTGGTGGTGGTGGTGATGATGATGATGGTGATGATGATGATGATTGATGATGATGATGATGATGATGATTGATGATGATGATGATGATGATTGATGATGATGGTAATGATGATGATGGTAATGATGATGATGATGAAGATGATGATGATGATGATGATGATGATGATGATGATGATGATGATGATGATGATGATGATGATGATGATGATGATGATGATGGTGGTGGTTGTGATGATGATAATGATGGTGATGATGATGATTGATGATGAGATGATGATGATGATGATGATGATAATGATGACAGTAACTTTTAACTTTTACATAAAAACGTGCAGCAGCTGAAAAGTTAATCAAAATCCAATTAAAAATGACTAAGCAAACAGACTACAAGCGCATGCGCAGAAAGTCTCTTAAACTCATCGTTTTCGTCTCATTAAACGTTTGTGAGTTTATTATGGCATAAATCAGCCGCCTTGTGCATGCAGCGCACCTAGCGGAGGAGCGCGGAAACAGGACATTTTATCACAGAGAGCAGCCAGTGAAGCCTGACGAGACAGGAGATTTTAAGACAGAGAGAAAGAGAGAGAAATTTTAACTACTGTGAAATGTGGAGACGTCATCACTAATGCTGTACGAGATCTTTGAAGTTTCTGGATGTTGAAGCAGAGACTGTATAATTGATGAAAGTGCTGCCCCCTGGTTTGCGGGAATGAAAAGAGGCTGCTGTCTCGCGAGTGCATCAGTCTGTTGCATTGCAGGATAATGAGAAAGCATTTGTTTATGTGTAAGTCACGTCAGGGGTAGGCTTCTGTGTGTGATCTTGTAAAGATGCGAGCACGACTGCTGTAGAAAACACAGGTTTGTACTGAATATGATTGTTGTCATCATCACTGTCGTCGTCGTTATCGTCATCATCAATAGTGTCGTCATCATCAATGTTATCACCGTTTTGCCAGTATTTTATTTGCGTCATTATCACCATTATGAATATAATCATTACAACTGCTATCATCATCATCATCATCATCATCATCATCATCATCATCATCATCATCATCATCATCATCATCATCATCACCATCAATCATCATCATCACCATCGTCATCGTCATCACGAAGCTAAGACAAGTTAAAAGTTGTGTAGACCGAACGTGTTTTCTTATTTGAACATTTAATTTATAAAATTTAGTTTTTTTAACGGAAATCTAAACTCTGGCAGGTTATTAGAAACTAAGGTGTTGATTACTTTATGTAAACGTTGTGGCTGGCGGTTGGCATATGTGTCAAACTTCGCCGTTGTGAATGAGTCTTCTCCACGCATTCCTGTTGTTGACCATCTCTTCATTTATGTCTTCCCTTCCTACATGATCTTCACCGACTCTTCTTTTCAGGTGTCCATACCATCGCAATCTTGCGAGGCTTCCACTACTTTTACTGTTCCTCTGATATTATTATTTCTAATTTTATCTCTTCTTGTTATTCCCACCATCCATCTCAACATCCTCATCTCCACTACATCCATTTTCTTCTCTTCGGTCTTCTTTAGAGAAGCTGCTTGCAGCCCATAGATCAGAGCGGGTCTGACCACTTCTTTGCGGACTTTACCTTTAAGCCTCACCGACTCATTCCCATATGTGTCAAACTAAGAGCTAATTATCCTGCTTGCACGGACATGTAATATTACTTCGATATTTAAGACAATACATAGATAATGTTTAGCAAGAAAATTACGTACCGAGCGGTTTAGTAGTCTAGAGTTTATACTGGTAAAGTTTTAGTTAGACCTATGATCTACTCAAAAGTGGCTTCGATTCTAGCGAATCCTCTCCAAAAACTGGCTTCGTGGCTGATGTATACTGTGAGTATTTCTTGTAAGCATTTCTTTAATGTTTGTTCTAATAAAGTCGGTAGTTTTTGTAAAGAAGCGAGTGTTTATTGTAAGAAACTATGTAATTGTTGTAAGAAAGTCAACAGTTCTTGTAAACAAATGAACATTTCTTGTAAGAAATCGAGTGTTTCTTCTGATAAAGTTTTTGTAGACAAGTATTTGTCTGGTTAGTAGAATCATTGAAGGTTTGGAATCATTTTTGGAATCTTGATGGTTTCTTGAGAGCAACCGGAACCAAACTTAAACTGTAGATCAAAACAATCTACTTTTTAAAATATTCAAAGGAAACATACTATTTTTTTCAAAAATGACTTACGTGGAAGAATTACTACCTCACAAACACAATTTCGCGCCACTAGTTCTTCGCTGTTACATGCATCTCGCCATTCAGTAGTTAGACGGGCACTAGCGCCTGCATTTCGTAAACGCAATGAACAAAAAACAGGCGCTGTACCTCTCAGTTCAGATGTGTTAGTTTGCGGCGAACTACACACGTTCGACAGTTCATGAGTGAGCACAGTGGTAAATTTGAAATTTGAATTTTTATCTTAAAACATACTTAGTTTTAGTACAACACACTGAATATCTTATAGTAGCACTGTACTTCAATTTTCGCTTTTGCAAACAGGAGCAACACACTTGTGAAATTTTTTTGCTGTCGAAAATTGTTAGTTTGTGATGTCATCAATAGTTGGGCTCGCCCGCCGTTAATTAAGTTTTTAAACTATTATTTAATTATCAGAAACGCTTTAGCAGTATTAATTGTGTTAAAATGTAAACTTTTTATCGTACTTGAAAATGGGGTAGGATATGAAAAATCATCCTGTCTTCTTTTAAAGAAATTGACTTTGAAACACACGTGAATTTATTTCATAAATTAATTTAGTGTAATATGTTTTGCATTCAGAAAATAATTTTAAATGTCGTTTATGATTTGCTGTTTCTCGCGTTGATGCAATGTCAGATCACGTTAGATCAGATCTAACATGCCAACTGGTTAGATCGAGAATTTAGTTTAAACATAACTTTAAACTTTAAACATGTTTAAACTTTCTACAACATGATTTAGGATCCTCACCACAACAGACTTTATACACTATTTACAAGAACATTTACAGTAAGAATAGACTATACTTAGTTTTTAGTATACTTTAGTATACTAAAGTTTTACTACAGTGATACATTACACATTAGTAAAAAATGACGGTTAGTAAATATTAATGTACGAATATTTAAGACTGATGCATTTTATATCAGATAGAAACTACTGGATGTGTTTAGTACGTAATATCAAGTCATGTATGCATTGGAATATTTTACAGTTAGCAACATAGTTGAATTCATCTTTTCCGAATAATAACAACTTCAACAGATCATTAGTTCCTAAGGCAGCTATATTAAGGTTTTCGGGCAGAAGTATTTCATTTAATTTATCAAGCATAACAACCCTAGTTTGTTGATACAATGGGCAGTGCAACAAAACGTGTTCAACAGACTCAAATCGAAATCCACAGTTACAATTCGGCAATACTAGATGACCGTTATTATTGGCGGAGTTAGATCAGATCTGTTAGATCGAGACTGGTTAGATCGAGAACTTATTGGCTCCTGAGCTGTAGTGTTTATGAAACACCAGGTAACTTTCACTCGCATTGTAACACAGTTAGATCTAGTTAATTGCCAATTTCTCTGATGTTGTAATTTTCAGTAATTCTCCGAGTTGCCAAAGTAATAAAGGAGCGTTAAAGCGACGCCGATGCAGAGGCTGGTGTAGTTAAACAGAGCATTTACCAATTAAAACACTCGGCAATTATTCGTTTAAATTGCAGTCTGGCTTCGCGAAAGAGTTAAATGCGATCTATAAAGTTTGAACTGTAGAAGCCTGACGTCACGTTCAGATTAGCGAGTTTTCTCGCCAAGTTAAGGCGCGTTCAGATTAGCGAGTTTTCTCACCAAGTTAAGGCGCGTTCAGATTAGCGAGTTTTCTCACCAAGTTAAGGCGCGTTCAGATTAGCGAGTTTTCTCACCAAGTTAAGGCGCGTTCAGATTAGCGAGTTTTCTCACCAAGTTAAGGCGCGTTCAGATTAGCGAGTTTTCTCACCAAGTTAAGGTGCGTTCAGATTCAGGAGTTTTCTCACCAAGTTAAGGCTCGTTCAGATTAGCGAGTTTTCTCACCAAGTTAAGGCGCGTTCAGATTAGCGAGTTTTCTCACCAAGTTAAGGTGCGTTCAGATTCAGGAGTTTTCTCACCAAGTTAAGGCGCGTTCAAATTAGCGAGTTTTCTCACCAAGTTAAGGCGCGTTCAGATTAGCGAGTTTTCTCACCAAGTTAAGGCGCGTTCAGATTAGCGAGTTTTCTCGCCAACTTAAGGCGCGTTCAGATTAGCGAGTTTTTTCACCCAGTTAAGGCGCGTTCAGATTCGGGAGTTTTCAGTCGCGAGTTTCCTTTCTGACAGCAAACTCACAAATGTGAACTGCTTTGGAAGTTACTAGTTACTGTCTCTGCAGCAAGCTCGCAAGTGTGAACTGCCTTGCGAGTTACTGTCTCCGACAGCAAACTCACAAGTGTTAACCGCTTTGCAAGTTACTCTCTCTGACAGCAAATGCGCAAGTGTGAACTGCTTTGCGAGTTACTCTCTCTGACAGCAAACTCGCAAGTGTGAACTGCTTTGCGAGTTACCGTCGGCAAGTTATTGCAAACTCTCTTACAGTTGCTGTGGATTGATTTACTGTCAGTGTGAACGCCTCGGTGAGTTACTCTTAACACTTCTTGCGGTGAGTTAATAGAGAAGATAATGTCAGTTCGCGGTTACTATCAAAGAGTAACTCACGCCAAGTTGTCCTTTCTAGTCTGAACACGCTTGCGAGTTACATGGTGTGTTTATTTGATCAGAAACTCCGCTAGTCTAAACACGTCGTTGCAAAAGTTTGTCGATATCATTTTTCAAGCTAGCGAGGTTGAAGTTTTCTGGGAAGCACGTTCCTAGAAGAGAATTCCACAGATAAGAAGCCCGCGGGAAAAACTAGATTTATTTACAAGCAGCCGTCCTGCATCTGCCATGTTCATGTTTTGAGAATCAATAACAAAACGGGTTTAGCAACCAAGTTGTGGAAGATTAGGAACCAGTGAAGAGAGAAGTGAGAGCAACTTCTGCTGATATACCGACAAAGAAGCCATATTCTGGCTTCACAACTCAGCTGTCAATGTCATTGATTTTGTTAAAGCAAAACCGGACACAGTCTTAAACTGTAGGTCAAATTATCTACTCTTTAAAATATTTAAAGGAAACTTACCATTTTTTTCAAAAATGACTTACCTGAAAGAATTATTACCTCACAAACACAATTTCGCGCCACTAGTTCTTCGCTGTTACATGCATTTCGCCATTCGCTAGTTAGACGGGCACTAGCGCCTGTATTTCCTGTATTTCGAAAACGCTTTGCACAGAACAGGTGCTGTACCAGTTGTGTTAGTTCGTGACGGTTTGAATTTGTCTTATCTTAAAAGTTGCCTGGTTTTAGTACAAAACAGTGAATATCTTAAAGTTCTTCAGTTCTCGCTTTAGCAAATACGTGCAACACGCCCGTGGAATATTCTTGCTGTTGAAAATTATGTTAGTTTGTGATGTCATCAATTGTTGGGCTCGCCCGCCGTTAATTGAAATTTTAATCTACTATTTACTTATCAGAAACGCTTTTGCAGTATTAATGAGTTAAAATATATCCTTTTTATCGAACTTGAAATTGGGGTAGGATATATGAAAAATGATCCGGTCTTCCTTTAAAACTAGAACAGATTTAATAATGTTCCAGGTTCAACACATTTCAAACCTTCACGCAGGTTAAAAACACGGCTTATCAACAATCAAATCGATAGCCTGCGTAGACTTTATGTTTTCAAAATAATGTAGCCAAGCGCTAATTCCCACGATTCGTCATATCTCACTGACATTTTGCAAAACAGCAAAACGTAAGCCGTGATTTTATCACAACGGCTAATATATCGTGCAAACTGAACGTGCAAAATGATGCAAAATGCAGTAGAAATGATGCAGTTTTGCAGAGCGTAATACTTTCCAAGTTAAAATGTTGGAAATTCTTGCAGCAAAAAATTTTTGTTTATAGTTTGCCCAATAAAAGTTGTACGTGTGCCATCTTTCTAATTCTATCATATACATACATAATTTTACTATTCTACAACATAAAAATAATATCATATAAATAATAATAATAATGATGATGATGATGATGATGATGAAGATGATGATGATGATGATGATATGAATTGTCGAAGAGAATTCTGCAGTTTGCAATTACGATATAAACAAGAGCCGAGTCAATACGAGAATAGAGAAGCCATCATTTCAAACAGGGGAATTAAATATTTACAATGGAGACCCCCATATTCGGGATGGTGTGTTGTGCAAATAAGATTTCTCCGTCTTTGCAAACACGACACAGATAATTGTAACACGTAAATACGTCTAGGACTTCCTAATAAATTCATTTGGTTTATATGAAAAAGAAATGAAACCAATCAAAAGCCATTACAAAATGGAGCTGTACTGAATTCCTTGATTTTTGTCTAATTTAAAGGAAAAGTCAACCCTTTTAGGAGGTAAAGCTTATTTCAATGTTCGCGAAAAGTGTTGGACGGGTTTAGTAATGAAATGGATACGAAACACCAGTTTAACGTGTTGACCAAATGTTTCTTTATTCTGAAATACAAACATTTAGTTTATGTAGACTATATTGAAATTAATTAACAATAACTTGCGTTGTTAGAGCCTTTAACAGTTACAAAGACAGGAATGAGAACTCCAAGTAGCCTTAAGAACAACGACGTCACAACAATAAATTCGAAAGAAGTCCAGAGTCATAATGCTCATCACAGATAGAAAAATAGAGCAATGGCGGAGAGAACCAAAAGACGGGTAAAATATCATACAACTACTACAGCTATCGCTCACGAAAGGCCAAAATGCGTTGAACGATATTAGGTGCTTCAATTTTAAAAGAGTGACTACTGTAAAAAGCCTACTAAATAAACTAAACAGGTGGCAGCACCGTGACAGTAATTGAAAATTAAATTAAAACCAAAAAAGGGCCTATGCACCCACTACAAGTAATAAAACTGCAATAGGCCATCTCGTGTAACTAGTAAAATCACTTTGAAGTCGTGGTCATTTCATGCTTCCATTTTCAATGCCCATTGTTCTTCTAATGACGTCATTCGTGTTGGAGAAAGGTAGCGCACTGTCAATCTTCATCAAAAGTATGATAGGTTTTTACAAAAAAACAGGCTGCTAATTTTGTAATATTTTTGCGTGAACTGTATAATTAAGCTGCAGAACTTTTAATTAGTTAATTAGTTTAATTAGTTTAATTAGTTTAATTAGTTTAAGCAGCGTGCCCTTGTGGAAAGCCACGGCGCCATAATTGCCACCGATAGTTAAATTTGGTTAAACTTACAAAGCTACGCGCGTCAAACTAAGACTGGCAATGGCGCCTTTTTGTGACATTCGGGTGCCCGACGAATAGGCACTGTACCGTGATAAGCATGATCATGAATTGCGGTGTTCGTCCGTGACATCAGTGCGACGTAGTTTCATGACATCACATCAGGGTGTTACAGCAATCTTCCCTTACGCAAACGTACTTAACGCGCAGGGAAGATGCTTACCATTGCACAAACTGTGGTCCGTTCGTGACGTAAGCGATAGCTGTGTTCGGTTGCCGTTAATTAACTTTCCAAGGTAAATGTTCAAATATTAAAATATAAGAAACACTTATCATTATTGTCATTGTCATTGTCATTGTCATTGTCATTGTCATTGTCATTGTCATTGTCATTGTCATTGTCATTGTCATTGTCATTGTGACTGTGATTGTCATTATCATTATCATTATCGTTATCATTATTGTTGTCATTATCGTTATCATTATCATTATCAGTATCATTATCATTATCATTATCATTATCATCATCATCATCATTATCATCATCATCATCATCATCATCATCATCATCATCATCATCATCATCATCATCATCATCATCATCATCATCATCATCATCATCATCATCTTCATCATCATCATCATCATCATCATTATTATTATTATTTATATGATATTATTTTTATGTTGTAGAATAGTAAAATTATGTATGTATATGATAGAATTAGAAAGATGGCACACGTACAACTTTTATTGGGCAAACTATAAACAAAAATTTTTTGCTGCAAGAATTTCCAACATTTTAACTTGGAAAGTATTACGCTCTGCAAAACTGCATCATTTCTACTGCATTTTGCATCATTTTGCACGTTCAGTTTGCACGATATATTAGCCGTTGTGATAAAATCACGGCTTACGTTTTGCTGTTTTGCAAAATGTCAGTGAGATATGACGAATCGTGGGAATTAGCGCTGGGCTACATTATTTTGAAAACATAAAGTCTACGCAGGCTATCGATTTGATTGTTGATAAGCCGTGTTTTTAACCTGCGTGAAGGTTTGAAATGTGTTGAACCTGGAACATTATTAAATCTGTTCTAGTTTTAAAGGAAGACCGGATCATTTTTCATATATCCTACCCCAATTTCAAGTTCGATAAAAAGGATATATTTTAACTCATTAATACTGCAAAAGCGTTTCTGATAAGTAAATAGTAGATTAAAATTTCAATTAACGGCGGGCGAGCCCAACAATTGATGACATCACAAACTAACATAATTTTCAACAGCAAGAATATTCCACGGGCGTGTTGCACGTATTTGCTAAAGCGAGAACTGAAGAACTTTAAGATATTCACTGTTTTGTACTAAAACCAGGCAACTTTTAAGATAAGACAAATTCAAACCGTCACGAACTAACACAACTGGTACAGCACCTGTTCTGTGCAAAGCGTTTTCGAAATACAGGAAATACAGGCGCTAGTGCCCGTCTAACTAGCGAATGGCGAAATGCATGTAACAGCGAAGAACTAGTGGCGCGAAATTGTGTTTGTGAGGTAATAATTCTTTCAGGTAAGTCATTTTTGAAAAAAATGGTAAGTTTCCTTTAAATATTTTAAAGAGTAGATAATTTGACCTACAGTTTAAGACTGTGTCCGGTTTTGCTTTAACAAAATCAATGACATTGACAGCTGAGTTGTGAAGCCAGAATATGGCTTCTTTGTCGGTATATCAGCAGAAGTTGCTCTCACTTCTCTCTTCACTGGTTCCTAATCTTCCACAACTTGGTTGCTAAACCCGTTTTGTTATTGATTCTCAAAACATGAACATGGCAGATGCAGGACGGCTGCTTGTAAATAAATCTAGTTTTTCCCGCGGGCTTCTTATCTGTGGAATTCTCTTCTAGGAACGTGCTTCCCAGAAAACTTCAACCTCAACTAGATTGAAAAATGATATCTACAAACTTTTGCAACGACGTGTTTAGACTAGCGGAGTTTCTGATCAAATAAACACACCATGTAACTCGCAAGCGTGTTCAGACTAGAAAGGACAACTTGGCGTGAGTTACTCTTTGATAGTAACCGCGAACTGACATTATCTTCTCTATTAACTCACAGCAAGAAGTGTTAAGAGTAACTCACCGAGGCGTTCACACTACACAGTAAATCAATCCACAGCAACTGTAAGAGAGTTTGCAATAACTTGCCGACGGTAACTCGCAAAGCAGTTCACACTTGCGAGTTTGCTGTCAGAGAGAGTAACTCGCAAAGCAGTTCACACTTGCGCATTTGCTGTCAGAGAGAGTAACTTGCAAAGCGGTTAACACTTGTGAGTTTGCTGTCGGAGACAGTAACTCGCAAGGCAGTTCACACTTGCGAGCTTGCTGCAGAGACAGTAACTAGTAACTTCCAAAGCAGTTCACATTTGTGAGTTTGCTGTCAGAAAGGAAACTCGCGACTGAAAACTCCCGAATCTGAACGCGCCTTAACTGGGTGAAAAAACTCGCTAATCTGAACGCGCCTTAAGTTGGCGAGAAAACTCGCTAATCTGAACGCGCCTTAACTTGGTGAGAAAACTCGCTAATCTGAACGCGCCTTAACTTGGTGAGAAAACTCGCTAATTTGAACGCGCCTTAACTTGGTGAGAAAACTCCTGAATCTGAACGCACCTTAACTTGGTGAGAAAACTCGCTAATCTGAACGCGCCTTAACTTGGTGAGAAAACTCGCTAATCTGAACGAGCCTTAACTTGGTGAGAAAACTCCTGAATCTGAACGCACCTTAACTTGGTGAGAAAACTCGCTAATCTGAACGCGCCTTAACTTGGTGAGAAAACTCGCTAATCTGAACGCGCCTTAACTTGGTGAGAAAACTCGCTAATCTGAACGCGCCTTAACTTGGTGAGAAAACTCGCTAATCTGAACGCGCCTTAACTTGGTGAGAAAACTCGCTAATCTGAACGCGCCTTAACTTGGCGAGAAAACTCGCTAATCTGAACGTGACGTCAGGCTTCTACAGTTCAAACTTTATAGATCGCATTTAACTCTTTCGCGAAGCCAGACTGCAATTTAAACGAATAATTGCCGAGTGTTTTAATTGGTAAATGCTCTGTTTAACTACACCAGCCTCTGCATCGGCGTCGCTTTAACGCTCCTTTATTACTTTGGCAACTCGGAGAATTACTGAAAATTACAACATCAGAGAAATTGGCAATTAACTAGATCTAACTGTGTGACGATGCGCGTGAAGTTACC
>JAQGDQ010001391.1:35000-42936 GCA_030141605.1 Tubiluchus corallicola
TCCGTCATCCATCCATTCATTCATTCATTTATTCAGTCATTTACTTATTTATTCATTCATTCACTCAATCATTAGTTCATTCATTCATACATACATACATTCATTCATCCATTCGTTCGTTCGTTCATTCATTCATTCATTCGTTCATTCATTCATTCATTCATTCGTTCATTCATTCATTCATTCATTCATTTATTCATTCATTCATTGATTCATTCATTCATTTATTTATTTATTTATTCATTCTTTTGTTCATTTATTTATTCATTCATTCAATTATTTATTCATACATTCATTTATTCGTTCATTCTTTCATTTATTTATTTATTTATTCATTCATTCATTCGTTCATTTGTTTATTTATTCATTCATTCATCCGTCATCCATCCATTCATTCATTCATTTATTCAGTCATTTACTCATTTATTCATTCATTCATTCAATCATTAGTTAATTCATTCATTCATACATACATACATTCATTCATCCATTCGTTCGTTCGTTCATTCATTCATTCATTCGTTCATTCTTTCATTTATTTATTTATTCATTCATTCATTCATTCTTTCATTTATTTATTTATTTATTAATTCATTCGTTCATTTATTTATTCATTCATTCATTCATTCAATTATTTATTCATACATTCATTCATTCGTTAATTCTTTCATTTATTTATTTATTCATTCATCCATCCATCCATCTATCCATTCTTTCATTCATTCACTCATTTACATATTTATTCATTTATTCATTCAATCATTCACTCATGAATCCACTCACTTATTTGTTCGTGCATTAGTTCATTCATTCGTCTGTTTATTTGTGCATGAATATGTAAATATACGTTGTCAATTTGGACAAATGAAAAACTCACTCGCACTCTTCACAACATCCAGATATTAAAGTCTTAAGAACAAATACAAGCCTCAAAAATGACAATTCTGTAAAACGCAAACTCGCTTTTATTTGCATATAAATGGAGTTGAGTTAAGTGGGATTTATATATCTGATTAGATAGAAATGTGGACAAAACGCACTGCTGCTATGAGCGTTGCATCAAGTAGAAGGAATAATTTCACCCTGGAATATGAATTGTTCTGATACTTAATCAGCAGACGTCAATACTAGTACGCAGCAGTAGTAAACTTTAGTAAAAGAATTAAGTCACCTCTTTTACACGTTTGGCTGTAAGTTAAAATAGATTTCGGTTGCGAGTGAGTGTGAACAATGCATTGAAATTCTGTCCTTTGCAGCGCATTTCTCATAATATCTATTAACAGTTTGACACTTGAATTGTTGCCATTGTCCATCAATTTCTGTGATTCTGTCAACCAATAATATAAGCCAGTAAAATGAGAAAGAAAAAATTGTTTAGAATACTGTTTCCAAAATGGAATTTGCAAATAGAAGCCAAACGTGTCACGCTCTCGCTCATCATCAATACATTAATTATGTTAATTTCCGGCAGCCAAATGGTTATGGAAAAACATTTGCTTGATTAAGCGGCATGTAGTGCTGCATGTGTTTGGGCTTTCAAAGCCAAATTCGAAGCTCGATTAAATTTTGCTCTTTCTTTGCTCTTTATTTGCCAAAACATGTCATTCCATCTAAACATAATAAGAAATTAGTGCCAAAAAATAACAAATAAACAAATAACAAAAAAATAACACTAACCAAAAGTCATTTTTACATAATTAAGAGTGAGTTCTACACTGCACAATCGTATTAATTAATACCTAGCTGTTATTTTAAACTAAATTTAAGTTTTTTTAAGTAATTAGAGGATATACATACGTTATTAGCCCCAAATCATAAGCAATTGTAACAGAAAACGACAATATCTTATCAACTTATGACACGTCTTCACTTCACAGTAGGCCTCTGATCCAGATCAAATTGATCACGTGATTAGGCCAAAAATCACCACAATGTGGCCAAGGCCTACTTACTAGTAATACGAAATTTAAATTCACTTAGTTACGTTCCCTCATCAATGCTGGAATAACTGTAGACAACCGACATTGCTAGCGCGTGTGCAAAAATCATTGTTATTTTGAATTTATTGTCTACTACTTTCTTCTGTTAGGTGGAGTAATTTGAGTAACTGACATTTTGTTTTATCAGATACATCGCCCGTATAATGTATAGACAAGCGAAGTACAGTTTCGACAATTTTAAAAAATCGACATATTGCATTTTCACTTTTATTTCGTGGTGAGACAATGCGCCTAAAATAAATAACTGAAAGTATTTTGTGCACAAAACATATTTAGAAAAAGTCATAGAAAAGATTTACTGGGATGCGTAAAAGGGTAAAATGCAAAAAACCGGTCTGGGGGTAATTTTTTATACGAGAACTTAGTTACGAAACAAAAACAAAAGTTTGAAAAAATTGTGCACTGAAAATGCTTAGAACATTACAGCTAGCCACTCGGAAACAAACGAATTTTGATTTCATTGTAGCCTGAAGCATGCTGGTCGCTGTTAGTGGCCACAGTTTCTTGAAAAAAAGCTGTAATTTCAAAGAAAAATGCTCATGGTGACGATAAAGCTTGATTCTGCACACACAGAAATCAGAGACGTTTTACTGTGTTTTAATAATTTCAATTTTACACTTGTTAATGCCACGTTTTGGTGTTATAGTTACTCATTAGACAGTAATAATAACTTGCTGCATATATGTAATAATTTTGGGTTAGCTAATATTAACTAAACTATTGGTATTAATCTCTACTAACTTAGCACTTTCTAATGCTGTACGTAACTTGAAGGTGTTTCACGTCCTGTACACGTGTTCAGTTCAAATTCAGTTTAATTTATTTTCACTTTCTTAATCTACAGTTATTTTAAGCCGCCCGGATATGTTCGAAATCCAGGCACCTCTTTGATACGAGTCAGACGAAAGCCTTAAAAAGTGATAAGTATATTCGCTCTTTTGTTTTGCCTTGTTATTCGTTCTTGTCATTCTCTTTGTTGTTGCTGTTGTTGTTGTTGTTGTTGTTGTTGCTGTTGCTGTTGCTGTTGCTGTTGCTGTTGCTGTTGCTGTTGCTGTTGCTGTTGCTGCTGCTGCTGCTGCTGCTGCTGCTGCTGCTGTTGTTGTTGTTGTTGTTGTTGTTGTTGTTGTTGTTGTTGTTGTTGTTGTTGTTGTTGTTGTTGTTGTTGTTGTTGTTGTTACGAATTAGGTCGAATTGGCGTTGTTTACAATAATAATTTTCACGTTGTTTTTCACTATTATTACTACTGTTGGCATGATTATTGCTGTTGTTGTTGATGCTGCTGTTGTTGCTGTTGATGCCGCTGTTGCTGCTACTGTTTGCTATTTGCTGTAGCTGTTGTTGCTGTTTATGCTGTTACTCTTGCTAGTCCTACTGTTGTTACTGTTGGTATTGATGTCATCGTATTGTCGCTGTTGCTGTTGATGCTGCTGCTGTTGCTGTTGCTGTTGCTGCTACTATTTGCTGTAGCTGTTGTTGCTGTTTATGCTGTTACTCTTGCTAGTCCTACTATTATTATTGTTCGCATTGATGTCATCGTATTGTTGCTGTTGCTGTTGGCGGTGGCTGTTGTAAAGTCGACCAAACGACACGTCAATGTTAACAACTCTCATCTTTGTATGGCACCAATTTACATGCTTTGCTTTTGCTTGCTGCTAGTGTTGACATTACCAAGCAAAAGAAATAAGCACTGCGAGTCACTAACCCCATTAATGTGTGGCTGGCCTGACTGGACGGCAAGGACGTAAGCATTAGACATTGAAATTCAACGTTTCGTAATAATCCGTCAATAAATGAACGAGTAATATGTCTTAAACGTTTATGAAATCTATTAGTTTAGGGTGAAATTGCTCACTGAAGATCAGCACTACCACTTCCGACACCACCACCACCACCAATACTACCAACACCACAACAACCACCATCATCATCATCATCACCAGCACCTCCACCACCACCATCAACAATAACAACACCAATACTACCAACACCACCAACACCACAACCACCATCATCATCATCACCAGCACCTCCACCACCACCATCAACAACAACAACACCAATACTACCAACGCCACAACCATCACCACCACCACCATCATCATCACCACCACAACCATCACCAGCACCTCCACCACCACCACCACAACCACAACCATCACCAGCACCTCCACCACCACAACCACAACAATCACCAGCACCTCTACCACCATCATCATCGTCATTATCATCATCATCATCATCATCATCATCATCACCATCATCATAATCATAATTATCGTCATTTTCGTCATCATAATCATTTTTTTCTTCGTCTTCTTCTTTTTCAACATTGACTGTCACACTAACAGTAGCCAAGAAACTGTATTTAATAGTAAAAAGACAACGTATATGAAGCAATTTATAAAATTAAAAAGCATTAGTTCGAAATTTGCGTATTTTAGGTAACTGACGTCCTTGGTAATCGACCTAATTTATTTTTCTAGTGGAACTTGGTGTGTTCTGATGCCTGGTTGGCTGCCACAGCACAGGCGACCTTCATGTTGGGTTTTTTCATCGGGTGCCCATCGTTTGGTGCCCTAGCGGACAAGTGAGTATCACAGACTTTTTAAAAATAGGTGGCGCCACTTTGTTGCTTGTTTTCTGAGCAAAATTATGTGGGTACCAGTCTACTTGTTGATTCTAAACGTTCAACAGTTCAAATGAAAACGAGCTGTGTTGTGGTTTCTAAAAATAGGTGGCGCCACTTTGCTATTCGTTTTCTGAGCAAAATTATGTGGGTACCAGTCTACTTGTTGATTCTAAACGATCAACAGTTCAAATGAAAGCGAGCTGTGTTGTGGTTTCTTTGTTTGAAGGTTTCTGTTTGTTTAGTATCACGGACGCCATTAAACCCAAAGAAACGTGAACTTAGGTCACCTGCATGTGGTCAAAGAACCAGAGTAATTTATTCACGTATTTTTACCCAAACCCTCGTCCGAAGTGAACATGATTATTTTTTTACTAAATATTGCTTATGAGCAACTGAATAACAGTGAATGTTTGGATTTACAAGACGAAATGAATAACGGACATCTTGTTTATGTAATTTGCTTAGTGTTTATTGTCCATATGTCTGTCCAACGTCCAAACATGGCATTCCAGCCCCGAATCATGACCAATAAACCTCTTCACAGTTCCAGCGATTGATGATGATCGTGAAAAGGTCAAAGGTTAAGTGTACCAGACAACACATTTGTGTGCACTTGACAACGTCTTGCAGCCCGTACTATTGTAATAGTAACAGTTTTAACAGCTAGCTAGAACCTGTCCTAGTTCATCCTGACCGGGTCCACCAACGTTGTACAGAAATTTGAATTTGTGGACGTAAGTTTCAAAGCTAAAAGAGTCGATATCATCATGACATATCTCATAGCATTTTACAACGCCTAGGCATTTCTTGGGACACTTATGGTAGCCCAAAGACAAAGTACATTGATTATAGTGACACAGGATCTTGTAACACTAAAGGATGTAATCACTCTTGCGAAAGCAGCACTTAATCAGCTGCTTGCACCATTCTCCTCTGTCAATGGTTCTTCTTGCAGTTGTCTTCCTTCTCTTCGATCTCCTGAAGCTATCTGTGCACAGATGGCGAACAGGACTACCTTCCAGAGTAAAATCTGACCACGAGCATGAAACGCATACGTGGCGGAACTCCTTCTTAATGCTGAAATCATCGTCAGAGCAAACGAGTCGTTCAAAAACTCCGTCGGAGAGCCGAAGCCAACCTTTGTTCGGTAGTTCTCGATGGAAGTAAACGGATGCTTTCCTCCACTTATGGTAGCCCAATGAACAATGTAAGCATCAGGAACGCTCACAGTTTGGACATCATCATCGATCCAGAAATGATCAGTGGGAGTCTTGTCTTTCACCGTCTCTTTCTCTTTCTCAACATCTTCCTTACCATCTTTACGCTTCTTCCAACCAAAAAACTCGATGAGTGCTGTAGTAAATGACACCTGTATGCAAACAGTCAGCAACTTGGTAATTGTGGACACAAAGACTGAAACCTGTAAACTTGTGGACACAAGGACTGAAACCTGTAAACTTGTGGACACAAAGATTGAAACCTGTAAACTTGTGAACACAAAGACTGAAACCTGTAAACTTGTGGACACAAGGACTGAAACCTGTAAACTTGTGGACACAAAGACTGAAACCTGTAAACTTGTGGACACAAAGACTGAAACCTGTAAACTTGTGGACACAAGGACTGAAACCTGTAAACTTGTGGACACAAAGACTGAAACCTGTAAACTTGTGGACACAAAGACTGAAACCTGTAAACTTGTGGACACAAGGACTGAAACCTGTAAACTTGTGGACACAAAGACTGAAACCTGTAAACTTGTGGACACAAGGACTGAAACCTGTAAACTTGTGGACACAAAGACTGAAACCTGTAAACTTGTGGACACAAGGACTGAAACCTGTAAACTTGTGGACACAAAGACTGAAATCTGTAAACTTGTGAACACAAGGACTGAAACCTTTAAACCTGTGGACACAAGAACTGAAACCTGTAAACTTGTGGACACAAGGACTGAAACCTTTAAACCTGTGGACACAAGGACTGAAACCTTTAAACTTGTGGACACAAGGGGGACTGAAACCTGTAAACTTGTGGACACAAGGACTGAAACCTGTAAACTTGTGGACACAAGGACTGAAACCTGTAAACTTGTGGACACAAGGACTGAAACCTGTAAACTTGTGGACACAAGGACTGAAACCTGTAAACTTGTGGACACAAGGACTGAAACCTGTAAACTTGTGGACACAAGGACTGAAACCTGTAAACTTGTGGACACAAAGACTGAAACCTGTAAACTTGTGGACACAAGGACTGAAACCTGTAAACTTGTGGACACAAGGACTGAAACCTGTAAACTTGTGGACACAAGGACTGAAACCTGTAAACTTGTGGACACAAAGACTGAAACCTGTAAACTTGTGGACACAAGGACTGAAACCTGTAAACTTGTGGACACAAAGACTGAAACCTGTAAACTTGTGGACACAAGGACTGAAACCTTTAAACTTGTGGACACAAGGACTGAAACCTGTAAACTTGTGGACACAAAGACTGAAACCTGTAAACTTGTGGACACAAGGACTGAAACCTTTAAACTTGTGGACACAAGGACTGAAACCTGTAAACTTGTGGACACAAGGACTGAAACCTGTAAACTTGTGGACACAAAGACTGAAACCTGTAAACTTGTGGACACAAAGACTGAAACCTGTAAACCTGTGGACACAAGAACTGAAACCTGTAAACCTGTGAACACGTTTTTTACTTGTACACAAAAATCCACAAAGAAAGTGACCCATGAAAAAAGATGTCCACAAATCCGTTTTGGCGTCCACAAAAATCGAGCACCCAAAAAAGGGACTGGTCCGAGGCAGATCCAAGCAGCGGGGGTTGTGCATTGGGGTAACTACCTAATAGTCCTTTTGTACACAGAGAGTTTTACTTAGACCATTTCGGGTACGACACAGACACTCCACCTTTTCTCTTATCGTGTTACTTACTAATATTTTTTGTGTTTATCAGAAAAGGAAGACGACCCATATTGCTACTGTGCGCAGGAATATGCACAGTGTGCGCCATTGTTACAGCCATGCTGCCAAACTTTTGGGCTTATGCTGTCTTCAGGGTCCTGACCGGAGCAACATCTGCTGGGAGCTACAATAGCGGATACGTATACTGTAAGCAGCGCCCCTAGCGGACGTGGTGTAACGTTGGAATACTTTTTTCGTTTTTAGATACAGAAGTTGTGTTAAACTGCAGATATTCGTGTTATGTTTTTTAATTCTTTGCTTGATTTTTGTTGAGTTAATCATTGCAACGACGTAAAGACCATAAAAAAGTTATTATTATCGGTTAAACTGAT
>JAQGDQ010001854.1:0-23292 GCA_030141605.1 Tubiluchus corallicola
TCTAGTTCGAAACCAGCTTCGTATAAAGAATAAAACTATTTTTATTCAATTTCGCCGTGTTCTGTAAGCTAATTCGTGTTTTTGATCGATCAACTTATAATAAATTCGCAACAGCTCAAGGGTTAAAGAAGAACCCCCCATACATGGCTACGCCCCTGTGACATTTATTACGAGAGCAAAAAGTCATTCGGTTTCACCTACTTATGAGTTTAGGCACCACTAAAGCAAGAATGATAAGTTAGCAGCCTACAACTGTCACGCTAAATTTTTGTCACTTTTAACCTCTGAAATGGTACTGAAAGGTGTGCTTACTGAGAGAAATCTAACGGTAATGATGATGGATTATACGCAGGTGTTAGAGGAAACTCTTAGGTAGCAGTTGTTAGAGGAAACTCTTATGTTTGCAAGTGTTAGAGGAAACTCTTAGGTTGCTGTTGTTGGAGGATACTCTTAGGTAGCAAGTGTTAGAGGAAACTCTTATCTTGCAAGTGTTAGCGGAAACTCTTAGGTTGCTGTTGTTAGAGGAAACTCTTAGGTTTGCAAGTGTTAGAGGAAACTCTTAGGTTGCAAGTGTTAGAGGAAACTCTTAGGTAGCAGTTGTTAGAGGAAACTCTTATGTTTGCAAGTGTTAGAGGAAGCTCTTAGGTTGCAAGTGTTAGAGGAAACTCTTAGGTTGCTGTTGTTAGAGGAAACTCTTAGGTTGCAAGTGTTAGAGGAAACTCTTAGGTTGCTGTTGTTAGAGGAAACTCTTAGGTAGCAAGTGTTATAGGAAGTTCTTAGGTTGCAAGTGTTAGAGGAAACTCTTAGGTAGCAAGTGTTAGAGGAAACTCTTAGGTTGCAAGTGTTAGAGGAAACTCTTAGGTTGCTGTTGTTAGAGAAAACTCTTAGGTAGCAAGTGTTATAGGAAGCTCTTAGGTAGCAAGTCTTAGAGAAAACTCTTAGGTAGCAAGTGTTAGAGGAAACTCTTAGGTTGCAAGTGTTAGAGGAAGCTCTTAGGTTGCTGTTGTTAGAGGAAACTCTTAGGTAGCAAGTGTTATAGGAAGTTCTTAGGTTGCAAGTGTTATAGGAAACTCTTAGGTTGCAAATGTTAGAGGAAACTCTTAGGTTGCTGTTGTTATAGGAAACTCTTAGGTAGCAAGTGTTATAGGAAACTCTTAGGTTGCAGGTGTTAGAGGAAACTCTTCTGCTGCAATGATAATGCAAACTAAAAGCTGAAGTTGTAAAAAAGAGGAAAGTTAAGTTGGGGAGTTGCTCGTGTCTTGCGTAGTTACCATAATTTTACCATGTCCTCTAAATGAGTGAGTTATTATACGCTTTCGCCACACTGCTTAATTTTGAAAACAACGAGTGTTCTATGTTTTGTCTACCGTCTTTCTGTCCTTCAAAACCGTTTCCAATGTCACCCCAATTTTCCGTCATCGCGTGAAAATCAAAAGAGCAAGTCGTAGAAATTTCAGTCCATTCTCCAGTGCTGTAAACAGACAATAACCACCATATTTAATGTCACAAAATCGATTGCAGTATCTCCGAGTACAACTATTGAACGCATTCCGCATGCATGAGTGTAATTAGTGTACAATAGGTGGCGTGTGGGCGGGGCAGTTAGGCTTAAAAGCTACATGAAATTGAATATAATTATGGATTAATACGTATTGTGCATAGGCGTTATTGTTAACAGGTTCAAGGCATAAATGAAAATGGCTATTCACACACAGTAACTGGACCGTATCGTGAATTCACGGTGATTGTGGGTACGTGGATGGAGCTTTGCTAACGTTCTAGCTTCAAAATGGCTGACGTTTAATACATGCATTTCTTTTACAAAGCAGTAACTTGAATAGGCTTCGCTTAATCCACGTATTTATTCATGAGTACGAACAAACGAACGAACAAACAAACAGAAATAAAAAGCTGGAAACCGCAAAATTGGTTTAAATTGAGTTTTTCTAAGTAGCAAATTTGTGCAACATTTACAATGTTACACGTAAAATTAGCTGTCAACTCACTATTATCTTATTCGGACTGCCTTTCTTTATTCTCTATTAGCGCTGAAATATAAAAATCTAAGTAACGAAAAGTAAAGATTGAAGGAGTGACGTTCTAGATGCTATATATAGCAATCATCAATATATGCGCAATTATTTACTTAAGCAGCTAAACTGTTTGCCACTTTTGCCACAAGATACATTGCACATAATTAAACGAGGTGGTTAAGCAAGCTTTCAAAGTGTAGAATAAACATGAGTCCTACCACTAGTGCTTATAATCAGTGAAATTTATGTAATGTAAAGCATGTTTCTGTTAATTGTGTCATGTCAAATGTATATATATTGTGTAAAATATGTCATGCAAAATTTAATGTACTTTTGTAATATTGTTTTGTAAAAATATTTTAATATGGTGTTTGTAAATATGTTCATTTATTGTATATAATTAGGCCTTAGTTTTGCACTTTAGTTTTTTTTAGTCTGCACTGGACGCATTTGTCTTGAACAGTGTTGTTATTTTAACATTACGCTGAGGCTTGCTCAATTTTATTATAATGAGTGAACCATTTTAATGACAAATAAAGAATTAATATATAATATATACATATATATATGCGTGTACTTCACAGACAAAATAGCAAGTATCACAAGTAATCGTTTTCAAGTAATTGTTTAATAATTCGTCTTGACGGTCTTTTTGTAACATTTTTGTAGCTTTTTCTGCAGCTCCAATCAAATTGTTAAGTAAACTTGTAATATGGCAGATTTAGTACTCAGTAAGTTTCATAGTCTAATCAATGTATACAAAAATAGGCCCAGATACGATAATTCCACACGCATCGGAACACCTGGCCCTCTCCCATACCAATTCTGTAATCTACATTCGCCTTGTAAACATTAGAAGAAAGAAATTTGATTAATACTTCTGCTGAGATAGCAGTAAATTTCTACCTGTCAAAGTAGAGTGTTCAATACAGCAGACCTTGACGCGGTATACTAATTATTATTGAATTAACATTGGAGTTTCAAAGTAATTTTGTGATTAAAACTGAGTTAGCCTACACGAGTGTCTGCTTGGAGAATGTAAAGCGTCACAAATGCTGCTTTAATCCAAGGAGTTTTTTAAGTGTTAAAGCTCAAAAAACATTCTTCATACGAAACTCTGAAATAATTCGTCTTGAAATTTTACGTCACTTGCATTGCATACAGAACGTGTGTTAGCAGTAACGCTGTATGAAAGTTTAAATTCCCGCGATGATCGTTAGGCGCAGCCATTTTAGCGGTAAGTCGTTTGAAACAAGTTTAGATAGCATTAGCATAAAGTTTAAAAAGATAATCAGAGCACTGGTAGCATACTCCTGTACTCTTGTACGTTTTTCTCTTCGTTAAATAAGCAAAAATTTAAATAACTTTATTAAAAAGATTAATCATGTGTCTTTTGGTGAATCAGTGATGCACGCTGGGATGGCAATGGACTCCCGTCTTACTAGGTTTTAAATTATTAACAGGTTCCTTTTGTAATTACGTAAATCTTTCAAACAGCTAAGCGTGATGCAAAATACTATAACTTTGTTTGAAAAGTTCTTCGGGATATACATGTGCTTGAGAATTCCCTTTTTCCCTTTAAAGCAAAACTAGACTCAATCTTAAACTGTAGGTCGTATTTCGCCATTCGGGCACTAATTAGACGGGCACCAGCGCCTACATTTTGGAAACGCATCCCACAAAAAACAGGTATTGCACCTGTCAGTTCAGATGTGTTAGTTTGTGACGAACTACACACGTTCGACGCTCATACTTGAGTACAGCGGTAAATTTAAAATTTGATCTTTTACGTTAAATCCTGCCGAGTTTTAGTACGATACACTGAATCTCTTGCAGTAGCACTGTACTTCAATTTTCGTTTTCGCAAACACGTGCAACACGCTCGTGGAATATTTTTGTTGTTGAAGTTTCTATCTGATATGAAATGCATCAGTCTTAAATATTCGTACATTAATATTTTCTAATCGTCATTTTCTACTAATGTCTAATGTAATCTTGTAGTAAAACTTGTGAGCTTGTGTAGTTATAGTCTATTCTGACTGTAAATGTTACTAATGTCTAGTGTAATCTTGTAGTAAAACTTGTCAGCTTGTGTAGTTATAGTCTATTCTGACTGTAAATGTTTTTGTAAATAGTGTGTGTGTTTATGTGTGTCTTTGTAAAGTCTGTTGTGGTGAGGATCCTAAATCATGTTGTTCAAACGGTGTGATCCAATCCTATAATAAATTATGTTTAAACTAAAGCATACGATAAGAAGTAGATTATTTGACAATCTTTACATTTGGCAAACAGAATATCACAAGTTTATACCATAGTTACTAAAGACATTTCTGACTTTTCTACTTTAGCAATGTCTTCTAAGAACACTACATGACTTTTACAATCTTAAACTGCAGGTCAAAACAATCTGCTCTTTAAAATATTGAAAGGAAACCGTTTTTGTTGTATTAATGGTGTTAATTGCCAATAGTATGTCAAAAATCATCCTGCCTTCCTTTAAAGCAGTGGTTCCCAAAGTAGGGGTAAATTATCCCCCGGGGGTAATATGGTTTTTTGGGGGGTAACGGACACCCCTCTGAAAATTTTTAAAACTTCGCTCGGAATGCATTTTACGTAGTTCTCTTCTTGAAGAGACTGAAGGTTCAGTAATTGTAATTCTTGTTTTGGCAATAATACAACAACAACACCTGGAAATTTATTTATGTCACGAGCAAACATGAATAATTTTGCTTGCTTGTGGCATATACGTGTGTTTACTTTTTGAGTTGGAGAGGTAGCACTAGGTGGGGGGTAATGGACACGACCGGGTTTCCCGATTTGGGTAACGGTCAGAGAAAGTTTGGAAACCACTGCTTTAAAGTGATAAATAACACGAGAAAAGTTGCATATAACATTTAGTTAGACATCCGATGATGTTGCTAAAACTTTTGTTTTGTTTGTTGCAGCATCACTGAGTGAGTGATTCACAAAACGTGATGGTAAGATCGAAAACGGCGAAGGAAGGTGGCGGCAAAGTGGCGCAGGCATCGCCGTTAAACAGTGCCCTTCCGGATGAAGCCGGGTCGCAATCCTGGATGTCAGAGTCGTGGAAGAGGACCTTCGTGGAAGTGGACGTGGAAGGCGATACCGACCTGGATTCCAGTTCCAGTAGTGGAAAGCGGAAAGCGAAGCGAGGAAAGAGCATGGGCCGGCGACGGCGCACCGGAGTCAACGCGAGGGAGCGAAATGCGCGGCGGATCGAGAGCAATGAACGAGAACGGCAACGGATGCATTCCCTAAACGACGCATTCCAGTCATTACGTAATGTCATTCCGCACGTGAAATGCGACCGAAAACTGTCAAAAATTGAAACATTGACTCTGGCCAAAAACTATATCACCGCCCTGACAAACGTCATATTAGACATTACTGGTGACAGAACAGTGAAAAACGACCAAACTGAAGCGTTTAACGAAGACATGGACGCTTCTCCTTCTTCTTCTTCTTCGACGCCTAGTCCCGAATCAGCATCGTGAACACTAACCTCGTATGTTGTTCCACGTGTATTATGTTCGTTGTGGATCGAGTCTTCCCCTAGTGTAGAAGTTCCGCGCATTGTGATAAGGATCTAAAGAAACTGGATCTAAATATTCGAGAGAATTTAGAGTTGAATGAACGATGGCTGGATCTAAAGAAACTGGATCTAAATATTCGAGAGAATTTAGAGTTGAATGAACGATCGCTGGATCTAAGAAACGTTTCAGGTAGAGTTAGTAATAAGATGTACCATGAGTCATTTGGTGTGGTAAGGTGATCCACTACAGTGGAAGTGTATGGCATAGCAGAGAAGTAAAAACTCCAGTGGATCGTCTCTCCCTTCCTGACTCCCCTCCCCTGTGCAACTCTTCATCTCTGACTATTGACCGTGCATCTTTTTCCTACCTTTACTGCGTCAGAAGACACGGCCATCTATCATCCTAATCGAGTTTACATAATGTCGTAGTCTATAATTGGAACTCTATTATGTTTATCCAAACACTGCGTGTTGTCCGCGAGGAATATGGCTGCCGAACGATAACAAAATTTGAAGCCAGCGCGCGCGGGCTACCTTTCAATTAAATTACTTTGAAGATTACAACGCAGCGGTAGATCAAAGCTATCGTGCGGGTGTATCAATCACAATTAGTGTTGAAAAGCGCCTGCTAAAGGAAGCGAGGGTTTCGAGAATTTTATTTCCGTAATGAACACTGATTTTTTTTCCTTCCTGCCCATCAACCACCTACTGTTTCTTTGTGTGCACGTTAAAGATGGAAAAAATGAGGTAAAGAAAAAGAAGCCAGTTTGGAAAAATTGGCACAGCTAATCAGTTTCTTCGAGACAATCAGTTTCTTCGGGATCTTGTAGAATAATTGAACATGACGCATTACGTACCATTGATTATACGAACGTAAACTAACCTTTTTATTTTAAACGAGTAATTTAAACTTTGTCTTAAAAGGGAATTGGAAGTTACTGCTGAAAAACGCTGAACACATCGAAGCCAAACAAAAGGAAGGCGCACAGACATACAATTTAGTAAGAATTTAATAATTTATGGTAAAACTACACAGGACGTCTGAAAGTACTGGGGGTTTTATTTAGCATAAACAAACGTATTACCTAGTGCGGTAATATACAGATGAAATTTCCAAAGTAAGAAAGGTGATGTTCGTGCTTCGAATCGAAGATGGCCATAGTGACAGGGATAAAAGGTCAGTTTGGGAGGTTGTCATTCCTTTGATGAGCTCGAAGGTGACTGAGTAGGTCAATTCTGGCCTGGAAATTTCTTTGGCATTTGGCACAGGCGAGGCTGGGTGTTTGGACCTGTTGTTGGGCAGTGTCACATGCCTTGCATCTCCTGCGCTTCTCCTCTGCCTCCTCAATTCTTTTCGCCTCTGCTGTCTTAGCCCCTGTGGTGATGGCACTCCGCCATGCTGAGCGATTTGGTCAAGGGTTTCCATTGAGCGGATATCCATGCTGAGCTCCTTGAGTGAGGTCTTCAGACTGTCTTTGAAGCGTTTCCTTGGTCGTCCAACCTTTCTCTTTCCAGACACAAGTTCTCCATAGAGCATCTTCTTTGGTATGCGGTTGTCTGGCATGCGAATCACATGTCCTGCCCACTGAACTTGTGTTTTGAGGAGGAGTGTATGGATGCTGGGGAGGTCAGCTCTTTTAAGTACCTCTGTGTCTGGCACCTTCCTGCCACTTGATGTGCACGACTTTCCTCAGACAGCCCATGTGAAAGCGGTTAAGCTGATTTACGTGTCTTCTGCATAAAGTCCAGGATTCACTGATGACGACAGCTCTATACACCTTCAATTTTGTGGTGGTTCTGATGCCTCTCCTGTCCCATACGTTGGAGCGAAAAGTAAGAAAGGTAGTTTAATTTTATATAGCAAGTCTTGTGAGAAATTTCAATAAACCCAAACTTCCTTACTTCAGGCAGCAATGAAACGCGCGAAATCTACGATATTTAATCTCTTGCGTAGTTTCAATGTAAATTTAGAGCACTAAGCAGCGTGATCATTAAAGCTTGCTCCTATTCGTTTTAATTACTGCGTCTTTCGAAACAAATAATTAGTATCGATCAGGAAACAGCTAATAATTAATCTTTGCTGTATAATAGAAGCTTGCCAGGATTAGGCAAGTTTTTGAAGCCATATCTATGTGAACAAAACTACTAGAGAAGCCATGTACTAGTTTCCGTTTCAGCTTTTCGAGATATAGATAAAACCCTTTACCGCCTCCATTTGAACAACGCGACTAAAGATGCGGATGTCAGATTATTGCAAGTTTTAAACAGGATCAGGATACGCTAGTAGTATTTCAACGCAGCTTCCAAAATGAGACAAACTCGCTTGATCGATTTTGGAAAAAATATTTACTTCGTTGTTCGTTAAAAATCTGGAGTTCCGTTTTAACACGATACATGTCATAAATACAATCGCGGATAAGATTCAATTATTTAATACAAAAGGATTTATTTGAAACTATAAATTGTTCATCACACATAAAATCGAATTTTGCCACTGGAACAAAAATGTCGCTACAACGTGAAACAAAATATGGCGCACACACCTCGAACAAAAAACACAATATGCAAAATCTTCGTGACATAGTTTTACACATGTTCTCTTAATATCGGACTAAAACATTTACAAAACTAGCCGAGGGCTCGAGACCTCCCAACGATTGGCGAAAAGTAAAAATGTCGTATATCGGCATAATATCGCCCGTCCTCTAACCTTTTATTATTATCATTTGGTTTCTTTATTAACTGTTCTGCTAACATTATTTTGACGGATTAACTCGCAACAGTGTCAAACTGACGAATTGCAATGCCACACAATGCAAATTTGATTTAGTAGTAGTAGTAGTAAAATCTTTATTTGCCATTTTAAAAACACTGACTATTTTAAAAACATTTAAAAACATTTAAGTCTTCGATTAAACTTTATAAACGTTTGAACTTGCTACAATAATTATAACGGTTATATTCTCCTAGGTTTTTAGCTCCACTACAGATACAGTAGAATTTTTTCACGTGCAGTCGAACAACCCTCGTAAATTAAAGCCAGTCCATTTATTTATACGCACGAAACTCGGTTAGTTACGCCAACAATTCCGAGTTTAATTTAACTTTACGCTTGAATTAACATTTTATTGCCAGTAGCACTGAAGCACGGAGTCGTGGTTAACAATAAATTCTGCTTCATTCATTAACCCGTTAGCTGGCGCTAGTGTGAAAAAACTGCTATCCGAATCAGGTCAGTGGTTACAAGAAAAACTTCAGATTCTAGTTGTTTTATTTCTCCAGAAGCTGAGGAGGTCACGATTTCGAAAAAAATGCGCTCGACATGGGACAGTAGCAAAATTATCACAGCTCTCAATGGCCTGTGTTTAGTGCATTTTATGAGAATACAGCTAGTACACGCCCAACAAATTTATGATTTCGTATGAAGTCACTAATGTTTCTGAAACATTTAAACCTTTGTTTCTCCAGTAATTTAGCAAAGTGCTTATTTCGCATATTGGTTTTTCCTTTTAATAAATCACACGCCTAACGACATGCGTTGTATAATTTCTCGAACAAATAGAGGCTATAATGAAAACGGAATATCACAAGTAAGATTTCGTAATTCCACTTCCTACAGCCAACTATATCTCTGATCTGATCATGGAGGTTTATAGGATTACCGTCGTATAAATGATGACAACCGACTTATATTATAATACCCACTCGTCACTGTAATACAGTCGACAATAATTACAGACATTGGGACAATTATAAAAGGCCAGTCATTTAGATGAAAATCATGCATTTCAAGCTGAACTTAAGTGATTGATTAGTATCTTCTAGTTTGACGCCTTCAGTGCTTCCTGATTTTTCCAATTACTTACTCGACATTCACTAATTACTACTACAGGGTGTTCTAACAGAAACAGGGCGGTCAGGGTTGCGGAAATGTACACTCAGATATGCTGAAATACGTCAACCAAATCGCATTAAAATTCTCAGAAATGTAAAAGGATACAATAAATTTGTTTTTTTACATTCGAATATAGCATAACCACATTTTCTAGTGCACCGTTTCTTTTGGAACACCGTGTATCAAAGTCTGTTATTATTAGGGCAAACAGAACACTTTGTCGTCTACTGTATCTTAAAAGTGTTTAGACATAGGTATGCATATAAAACCCTATTAGTTGCTAGACTGAATAAAAATCTAGTTTTAGTTATGATAGACTGTCGTCCCCTCCCCTTGTAGGAAAGCTGCTGTGATTAGTATGATGTAGCCCTGGTAGCTACAATTTAGCATTTACTGTAGGCAATATGATTAACTATAATAGATCGTTTAATTTAATAGATAAACTGACAGCATTTCACGCTTCCAGCACTGCAAGTTGGCACTTCCAGTTGTACTGTAAACAACATGGTGGCGCCATCTGCTGCTGGCAAAACTAATTGTTTGTGGAATATTTTACGCTGTCGATGCGATTAATGAGACATCTAGTTGATCTTACTAAAAATGCATAAAACGTTGTTGCCGTGTAAAACTCTCGTCGATTAGCTAATGTATTTACAATTAATTCGCTTTAAGGATAAATGTTCCTTCTAGAAGTTTAGCTCTCTAATTGTATAGAATTTTATTAAAATTAGAAACTGCACAATTATCCTGCGACAAACTCAGAGACTTCAAAGCTAAACACCATTACACAAATATCTTTGGTCAACAATACACAAATTCTAATTTACACAATTCTTTATCAAGTTGTAAGAAATGCTGCAATTATCTATATTTTGTACATATTTACCTTGTCAAATGTATATTTTATTAACTATTGGGCAGATAAATTATATTATTAATGGGAACAATATAATTATGATTGTGGATATGCATATCTAAGTGTATTATATGTACATAAATATATAATATATGTGATCAAAAAATCTTATATACTTGTACTTGTTTTCATTTTATTAACATCTTTGTATAAATAGTTTACCTTCAGCTTATTAATACTGAATTGGTAATAAATATTTAAAATTGCACTAATACAAAAAGCTTAATATACGTACAGCATATTAGAAATTTCCCGAAGTATTTTGACCAGGGGTGTGCAAATTATCTAACTAGCCGGGCCACATGAAACTTTCCCGCAATTCCTGCGGGCCACAGGCAGTTTGATCAAGGAGCCAAGTACAGAAAGGCCTAATAATGATTTTTTTGTATGCGACCTGCGTACATAATTGCTACTGCACTACTATACTTAAGAAACTATTTTAGAAGTCATTAAAATTTATATTACAAACCATATATTTCTACTTTCAGGACAGATAGTGGTAATTTCATTACAATGCATATTAGTAATGTGTATCACACAGTCTGTGTAGTACAGCGACATTAAGCTACAACCGTCCTGTAAGGGTTAATGGCATCCGATCTAGTAGAAAAAACTACCTGCACTATCTTTGGTATCGTGGCACGGACTTCAGCTGGATACACTCAATTAATCGCCCGGGCCGCACTTTCATTAGTTTGACAAATCTCTTCGCGGAAATTCTCTCGGCGGGCTGCAAGTGGCCCACGGGCCGCAATTTAAACACCCCTGATTTTGACTATGAAACTACAAACAGCATATTGCTGGTATGACCGGCATGAATTTCGAGTGACTTTGTAGTTTTTAAATAGAAATTACTACCGTAAAGGACGAGTAAACACACTTCATAAAATAAAGCTTAAAAAATTGTCTTGAAATTTTGCATCACTTACAAGCTATGTTATTACAGTCGACCCTCGTTAAACCGGACCCCGTTAGCCCGGATATCGGATAAGACGGACGTCATCCGTGGTAAAGGAAACTGGCCGATTTCCGTCCGAGCCGGAGCACTAAACACAACACGGTCTACCAACGGTACAATAATTTCTTTATCCTCACAGGTTAACTATTTTAAAGTAATATACAGTATAATATATAGTGCAATGTATATAGACCATATATAGGCATATCTTTTCTAATTATACAGAATAAATCAGTTTGATTAATTACACTGCTGTCCCTGTCGGAATCCATTGTGTTGCTGGCTATGTCAATTTTTACATTTCTATAGTTCATGTTACTTCATACAGATACCATCACATCTTTCTCCTCTTTCTATTCTCTATTAACCTTTCCTTCTACTCCTTTACTGCTCTTTTCTATTACACTCAGTCCACATTCATTACTTCATACATATACCATCACATCTTTCTCTTTCTTTCTATTCTCTATTAACCTTTCCTTCTACTCCTTTACTGCTCTTTTCTACTTCACTCAATCCCCATTCATTTGGGGTGCTCTAAACAAGTAATTACTTCTTGAGTACCCCACGGGTCATTTGCGGCTTGGCATCTTGTGCACATAATAATAAATATATCATTAAATACTTTTATGTACAATGCTGTAACGATCATTGCGGATATATTTAATAAATATATAAATAAATAATAATAAATATCGGATAAATCGGACAATCAGCTAAACCGGACCGGTTTAACGAGGGTTCACTGTACACATAAAGCTTGTGTTAACAGTAACACAGTATGAAAACTTGTAAATAAAAACTCTGGCAATGACCCTTAGACACATGTATTTTAACAGTAAATAATTTGGAAAAAGTTCAGATAACATTGAGTAAAGTTTGAAAAAATAATCAGAGCATTCATAGCACACGCTTCACTAACTAAGTAAATAGTTTAAATTACTTTATCTTGTCGGCGAGATCAATAATGTGTTTTCTGGTGAATCGGTGGCGCACACTGGGATTACAATAATGTGTTTTCTGGTGAATCAGTGGCGCACTCTCTGATCATGCTGCAGTGATATTTTACTCAGTGGTGTGAACATTTCAAATTAGAAAGATTTTTTTTAAGTTACACAAGTAAGGGCCATTTCACATTGAGGACGAAAGGAAAATGATGCACGAAATAGCCGTGGCTGTTGCATGAATAGAACACGAAATTGTCGGTCTGTTAAAACAGAGATTTAATCTTAGAATTCTATTCCGAAATATGTTAAATGTTGTTCGTCAAACAAGAAAAGGGTTAAATTTTAATCTGAATTCTGCGAGGATTCCTCACAAAAATGGAACATGCAGTATTTCTACCATGCAGCAATTTTCCTCATGAAGAGAACGCATAGCTTCTAGCTGGAGGCAGAATTCCGCACGAAGAATTCAATTTCACGAGGCGTCACTGGAAAATGCGCCATAGAAAACAATGTTTTCCATTTTCATGAGGAATGCCGCAAGAAATTTCTCCTCCGGAATTATCCCACATGTCCTCACTGTGAAATGAGCCTAAGCATAATGCAGAGTAATATAACTTTGTATGGAAAGTGGTTTGTATGGGATATACTTTAAAATTGCCAAAATACAAGTACATTTTTTCAAAATTAGGTCAAAAGGGGCAAAAGATTCTTTCACTGCTTTCACACACAAATATTATTCAAATTGCTACTAACTCTTGCAACTGGGGAATGTTGAAGAAATAAAGTTTAATGAACTGAATCGAATTAGGTGGTTCAAAAATTCACCTAACTACAACCTATTTCTAGCACTTGTGTGCATTCTTAGAGCACAAGAAAACCCTCCACTTACACAAAGCTTAAAAAATCCGTCTTGAAATTTATACCACTTACATACAGCCTTATTGCATGCAGGACTTGCATCTGCAGTAACACTGTATAAAACGTGTGAATTTAAATTTCGCGACGACCATTAGATGCAGCCATTTTGACGATAAGTCATTTGAAACCAGTTTAGATAACACTGAGTAAAGTTTGAAAATATAATCAGAGCATTCGTAGCGCACATATCGCTAACTAAGTAAAATTACAAGTTACTGTATCTTGTTAAGAAGATTAAAAATACATTTTTTGGTTAGTGAGTGGTGCGCCCTAGAGGTGAATCAATGACATTTTACCAATTGGTGATAACATTTTAAATAATTAATAATTTTATTTTCTAGTTACACAAGTCTAATTACATCAGCAGCTAAGCGAAATGCTAAGCAATATAACTTTGTATGAAAAATTCTTTGGTACATAGTTTAACATTTCTTTTTATTTTCTGGATTTGCGTCGTGCGTATATGATGCCATGTAATGGAGCGGTCGGTACCGTGGAAGATTTAAAATGAAAACAAACAAAAAATCCTTTCAACGCGAGTACGATGCATGCATAAAATTGCTATAAAGTAATGTAACTTTTTAAGCAGATTATTTTAAACCTACTTCAGGTATCCCTTTTCTTGTCCTTTAAGAGACTATGCATATGCAAACTTGCAACAAGTGAACATCAAAATCAGATGAATTGAAGCTAAACAACAAAGACAAAGATAAAAAGTGAGAGTGATTACTGTTAAAACAATGGGAAATATAACAAACAAATACAGCATAAAAATAATCACAAGACTAAACTGGATATGCAAATTACTTATAAACTTATGATTCAATAGAAAAACAAGCCAAACAACCACATGGGATTCTCTGCTGTTCTGGGTAAAGATCATACATTTTCATCTTATGTCGCATAATGCACGTGTGCCATACAGCAAAAAATTCATAGCACTAGATTTCAACATTTAAACCAGGGGTGTGCAAATTGCGGCCCGCGGGCCACTTGCAGCTCACCGAGGGAATTTGTGCAGCCCGCAAAGAGATTTGTCAACCTAATGAAAGTGCGGCCCGGGCGATTCATTGAGTGTATCCAGCTGAAGTCCATGCCACGATCCCAAAGATAGTGCGGGTAGTTTTTTCTACTAGATCGGATGCCATTAACCCTTTACAAGACGGTTGTAGCTTAATGTCACTGTACTACACAGACTGTGTGATACACATTACTAACATGCATTGTAATGAAATTACCACTATCTGTCCTGAAAGTAGAAATATATGGTTTGTAATATAAATTTTAGTAACTTCTAAAATAGTTTGTTGAGTGTAGTAGTAATGATGTACGCAGGTCAGATGCAAAAAAATTGTTATTAGGCCTTTCTGTACTTGGCTCCTTGATCAAACTGCTTGTGGCCCGCAGGAATTACGGGAAAGTTTAATGTGACCCGGCTAGTCTGATAATTTGCACATCCCTGATTTAGACAAATGCAAAGCTAACTAGACTCAACAGCTTTGCCTGTTGACTTTTCCATTTCGTCGGCTTTCTTGCCGATAAGTTCTATGCTCCGCGCATGGGCTCTAGTGAGTTGATCTTCGATTTCTGTGGCTGTTTTGCGTGCTTGATTAACCATTACATTTGCTGACTGCAACCGTTCCATAGCCATTATACTAGATGCTTCTGCACCGGTCTTAAAAGCAACATCAGCAGCAACGGATATAAGATTAGAAGCCGATGAAAATAACATTTCAAATTCAGAAATGGTCTTTTTAGTGTCGGCAAGTTTAGTCCTACATTCTATCACTTCTTGCCATATTTCATCTTCTAGTTCTAGTTTTCCTAAAACAGCCAGGTGCTGTTCTATTTTAGTTATCAAGTCGTTTGCTATAGATTCTAGTTCGTTAAGAGCTTCCAGAAGAGCAACGGTGACGTAAGACAGCAAGTTTGACGACGATTCCACACTGACAGTTGAAGCATTTTTCATTAATGCTGAATGCGTTAATGACTGTGGTTCCAAAGCATCAGACGTAAACAAAATCGGCTGCGCTGCTATAATCATGCCTGGTAACAAACAAACACGAGAAGCCGCATTCATCAAATTTCGCAAGATTCTTCCATACCAAATCCAACGCACATACAGACGACTAGCAGCTGGGAATCGTATATTCCTCGCAAATGCCAAGTAGCGGTAAATGCCGCTACGTATCCGTACCATTCGCAACATTCCTAATAATATAAAACTGCAGCTGTTAACATGTCAAACTTATTTTAAAAGGACTCAACAGAGTTTGGGCACCTTAATAACTGACGAAGTAGGTATGAATTCTGACTGTTTCCAATGTTCATTATTAGTTTCATAAGTCTATTACAATTAATTTATTAACTCTGAATGGTTGACAAACAAATTAGGACATTATGGAGCTGCCAAAAATCACAAAATTCCAACAAATTCATGCTGTTAAAAATGGTGTCTAGAATAAATGTTAACACACTGCCTTTGATTTACAAATCTAGTTAATGTCTAGTGAAAATATCAATTATATACCAGTTTGTGTGCGTACCAATTTATACAAGCACTGCACTTAATTGGTCATTCGCACAAGTGTAGAAAAGACTCAGAAAAATACCTCAATCTCTATTCATCGATGTTGAGGGTGACAGTTGCTTGAGCAATATTGGTTTAAAACAATAAGAGTTATAGCCTATAACTGTGTACTGTGTAATAAGTTGTCAAATTTCAATCTTCATTTTCAAATTCACAGTAGAAAGATGACTTTTTTTGCACCTAAAACTCATGCAAGCTGTAAATCTCAGCTTAAATAAAAAATGGAACAAAAATTCAATCGCATAATTCGCTTTAAATCACGGCGTCTGTCGTCGTCCATTGAATCATCTGTCTAGGGTCATGATTCTGATCACCTCTTTATGCTAGGACTCCGTACTCTGTGCAATCGACCAAGTGCTTCGATCTGGCTCTAAGAATCAATGTTGGAATCTTTCTGTGTCAAATCTAAATCTATTAGCATCTGTCCTCCTGCCGGTTCTACTGCTTGTTGAAAAAATATCTCCACTAAACGATCATGATCATCAGGCAGTCTAATTCTAACTCTTAAACTAATATCATGATCATCATCATACAAATTTAATTATGTCTATTTCGTCTATTGCAGTGTCTGGGCAGGCAGAACTCTAAAATAAAAGAAATCTGCCCTCAAGACAGATAACACATCAGTAAACCAGCAAAAACTAAACACTGCTATGCCTGTGGCCTCAAGACTATCAAGCCATGTGCCTAAGCAGTATGAGAAATCAATGTTCGGCAATCTTAGTTAGTGCAGTTTTGCTAAAACGGTGCGTTTACTTTTGGCAAGATTTCAATATCGCGTCATCATTTCACAGTGCACTGGTTCATTCATTGGGATCCTTAGGTGATTGTTTCTGATTTTCCACGTGATAGGCTAATACCGCTTTACCCGTGTGTTTACTTGACCACGGTTCAATTACAGTCTACAAAAATGGGCAAGTGAAACTTTTTTGGGTAGTGAAAACTTAAGCCGGTAGGTGTTGCTTATTTGTATAGACGATATTACTAAATACTATACTACTTACTAGTACTACTACTAGTACTACTACTAGTAGTATTACTATTAGACATTATCGTAATTAGTTTTGTTAACAGTTACTATGTAAAACTGCTTCATTATGTTTTCAGTGTACCTATAAACAGAGGCCTGTTAAAGAACGTTTATTTTTGCAAGTCAAATTTAAATCATTATGTTAAAATTTAGGATACTTCTTAATTTTATTTTCATAAACTGTATCGGAATAAAATCTATATTTGTAGCTATATATATTATATATATTGTAAAATTATATATATTAATATATAATTCGCATATATTAATATAAATATATATTATAATATATAACGTAAAATTATTATATATATATATATATATAATTCTCTATATATAAATCTCATGAAAGAACATTATGTCAGCCAACTTAGTATTAATAATATGCACATTTTCAGTCTACAATTGCATAAAGAGATTACCTTGTTTTTAGGTGAATAAGGTCTTATATTAGTTATTGAGCGTACGTGTGAGCCAGAAGATGTTATAATATTTCTAAAAACCGTTGAATGAGACTATAGTCTATTATTAAGTCAATCTAATGTACGGGTATAAATGTTTTAGAGCGGCTGGAGCCTTGGTAGCTTTCACTTTGAAAATTGGTAAGATCTTACAATATATACGATGTGCTTTGCTCTAGGGCTTAAAAGGCAACTGAGGCCAAGCGAATCAAAATTGGGCATGTGCTACAGTAACCAGCTGGCAGTAAGGGTCAGTGAGATACTCCTGACCTTGGCTTGACATTGACATTGACTTAAAAAGGAAAAAAGTCTGTGTGCTTGGTGTCTACAGACTGACTTTAGGTCTTCTGAGTCAGTCTGCTGCACTACTTTTCCTGTACAGCTAGATATTAGTAGTATGCATGTGCTGCCACCTATTTGAGATCAAGTTTGGAATTAGTATCTGTAGTGAAAAGGACAATATTAAGCATTAAGTTGGTGGATTGAATATCGTAGATGAGTAAATTTGTCTAATTTATTGTAATCTAATAAACTCAGAAGTGGATGTGCAGTACTGCCAGAGGAAAACAGCATAGCAAATAAACTGTGCAACTGATACATCAAAGTGTAGCTAGTTATAGGCATAATACTAAATAGAGAGTTAGACTCAGTCACATGTGACCAATTGACTTGACATTTTGGGTTTGTGTTGATGGTTTAATGGACAAAGAGGAAAATCCTAACAGCTCGAGAGATGGCTGGTACTTGTCTGAGAAAGCTGTGAAACAGACTGTATGTGTTGTCATAAGTCGTAAGTCATTTATTTCACCATACACATTTACAGGTTACATATACAATATCTAGTGAAAGGGCCTACAATGGATATAATACAAATAAAAAATACTGCACAGGAAAAGCCTCAAACACTGTTCACTTATACACAAAGGTAAATGTGTTGTGGGCAATCAAAAAGCAGGGCTTGTTAGATTGTCCCACACAGTGATAGAAAAAAAAGTAATGGAGATAATCTGAAAATTTAAAGTGAATCGTGATAAAAAAAACGTTAGTACTTAAAAAGGAATGATGTAATGAATGAAACTCATATATGGGATGATATAAAAGATAGAAAGACTATTATTTGTTAATAGTATGTAAAATTAAAATAACTTGATTAAGCTAACACCACTGTTTTGCAACTACTGTGAGGATGGATACTGATAGAAATTTTGATTACTCACTGATACTTACTTAAAATTTGATTTTTTAGCATTTTTTTAAATCTAGTAATAGATCTGCTATTTTTTGCGGATTGACAAATCTCATTCCAGACTTTTGGTCCTTGATACATTATAAAATGTTTGGCTATGTTGGTTCTACAGAAAGGCACAATGTATTGATTAAATCTTGTATTTTGTCTCTTAGATGTCAATTTGACAGGAATTGCAAAAAACTTGGGAAATAGTCTATTATTGCATTTATACATGAATACTGCAATATTCAATTTGATTAAATCATCTAATTGCATAATTCTACATTCACGGTAAAGAAGTAGAGGTACTTCACTACGTTTCATTAGGCCATACATTAACCTTAAAAATTTTCGTTGCAACGTTTTTAAGCATTTCAGTTTAGATGGATATGTGGGGCCCCAAATAATGCTGCATTGTTGTTGTTCGTCCTTCATAGTCGAAGAGGACCATGACTTCATTCTGAAATCATAGGATGGGTACGGAGGTGGTTTGTAAGCCCGATTCTTGCTGAGAACCTCCTCCTGCAGTGAGGACATGAGAATGGTGTATCTTGATAGGCATTGCGTTCTCTGTCTTTTCGAAGCTGTCTTTTCTCCTGCCTAACTTGGATGCGCCTGGACTCATAGTTGGTCACTCCCGATTTGATGAGGGACCGCCAACGAGATCTCTCCTGTGCCACATCTTCCCAGGAGTCGCATTCTTTCAAGCTGGCTTTGAGGGTGTCTTTGTATCTTTTCCGTTGCCCTCCAACTGACCATTTCCCTTCTTTCAGCTCGCAGTACATGAGTCTCTTTGGCAGTTTGTGATCTTCTTCCATACGTTGAACATGGCCAGCCCATTTCAGTTGTGCTGCCTTAAGCATTGCATGAACACTGATGGATTGTGCTCTCTCGAGGACTTCAGTGTCTGGTACAAAGTCCTGCCAGCTGATCTTGAGGAGTCGTCTTAGACATAGATCATATCAACTGTGCTGCATCCCTGTCTATATCCACACTGACTTTCAGGTAGAAGATCTTTCTCTAGGTGTGTGTTGAGACGATCTAGAAGAATTCTTGCCAGGATTTTGCCAGCAATCGATAGGAGCGAGATGCCCCTGTGATTGTCGCACTGCTGTCTGTTTCCTTTCCGCTTATAGAGGTGGATGATTGTGGCATCTTTGAAGTCTTGCGGTAGTTTTTCTTGTTTCCACGTAAATTGGAACAGCTCCGTCAGTTTCGTCTGTAGTTTAGGGCCGCCGTTTGCATATATTTCAGCTGGGGTGGAGTCAGCGCCAGGCGCTTTGCCGCTGGACAGGCTCTTTATGGCTTTCTCTACCTCTTTCTCTGATGGGGGATTTTCAAGAGATCTGTTGGTAGGGACTTGGGGTAGTCTTTCTATGGCCTCGTCATTTATTGAGGATGGTCGATTTAGAATGATGTTGAAGTGTTCAGCCCAGCGTTGGAGAATCTTATCATTTTCAGTGAGGAGGGTTGAACTATCGGCACTGAGAATTGGTGTTGTGCCAGACTTGGACGGTCCGTAAATAGCTTTGATAGCCTGATAAAAGTTCTTTTGATCCTTTCTGTCTGCGAAGGTTTGAATTTGGTCAGCTTTTGCACTTAGCCAGGAGTCCTGCATGGCTCTGAGCTCCTTTTGGACTTTTCTTTTGGCATTGGTGAAGGCAGTTTTCTTTGCTGGACACTTTTGTTTATAAAAGCTCTGTGACATTGGTGCTTTTCATTTAGTAGGGTCTGGATGTGATCATTGTGTTCCTCAAACCAGTCTTGGTGTTTTCTGGTGCAGGGCCCAATGGTTTCTAGTGCAGAGGAGTAAATGGCATTAGGAGATTGCAATGTTTTTAGCAGAGCTGTTTTGATGGCAAAACCCACGCCTGCCTCTCTGTGCTCATCTAGTTTTTTGCCAATCCGGAAGAAGGTATAGCCTATTTTGTTTTCTGGCAGTTGTCCCTCTTCGGCAAAGCGAGTTTCGCTGAGTGCAGCTATGTCGACATTATACCTAGCCAGCTCACTAGCTATGAGTGCTGTTCTTCTGGCTGGTCTGTCAGCTCCAATCTGGTCTTGCAGAGTGCGTACATTCCATGCGCCAAGTATTAGTGGTTTTCTCTGCTCGTTTCTTTCCTTTCTTTGTTTCTTACCGCTAGGTTGGGATCCGCGGCATGCTAGCCAGGGTGAGGTGAAGCAGGCAATGTTTGGGACACCTTTTCTAGCCGTCTCCCCATGCGAAGGGGAGAAGCAGTGCAATCCTGAAAAGGGCTGCTTCGTCACTCAGGTGGCTGCCGAATTCCAACGCTGCTTCGGTTCGGTGGAAAGCGACCCTATGGCCTGAGCCGCCTACGTACAGAAGAGTGGCTACGGCTACCAATGTATCCACACCTACCGCTTCGCCATGCTGTCCGTCGCCGCAGGACTTTTTGTAGGTATAGGGGGTATGGATGAAGTCATGACTTGCGCGTTAATTTGATTTAAGTGAGGGAGAATTGCGTAATGTCGTCAGCCTCACTCTCTCGTCCTCGCCCTTCTTTACCCAGTGGTATAGTCGAGACGACTGGAGATGGGTCCGGATGCAGTGGATGGCCATTAGCATCTCTGGTGCCTTGCTGTGCCCTGTTTGCGCTCCAGATGACTGGAGATGGGTCCGGATGCAGTGGATGGCCATCAGCATCTCCGGTGCCTTGTTGTGCCCTGTTTGCGCTCCAGATGACTGGAGATGGGTCCGGATGCAGTGGATGGCCATCAACATCTCCGGTGCCTTCATGTGCCCTGTTTGCGCTCCACAGCACTTCGCTGCGACTGCCTTCTTACCCGTTGAACTAGACAGGTTTCTTCCACGCTTTCCGTCAGCCTCAGTCTTCGTGTATTTGGGATAGGCATATCCCACCCTCAGGCAGTGCCCTTGGGTTCACTCACGTAGTTTGGCCGGTCAGTCAAAACCGTTGCCCGGGGTGTGGCCGCTGCCATGCACAAGCAGTAGCCGTGGAGCCATACATGAGCTAGATACAGAAGTGGGAACCAAGTAGGATCCAGGCCATCCCAATAGGGAGTGACTGCCTTTCACTGTGAGGTACCATCCCTCGTCTCGTACCCTACACACAAAGACTGTATGTACATGTTCAATAAAGAAGAGGTCTTAAACAGTCAGCCCTGTGATCAATTGAACACCCGCATCTTGTGTTGTGGGATTTCAGAACTGTCAGACATAAAAAGTAGCTTTCAACAAATGGGCATTTGATAGTTGATAGACTTGGGCAATATTTATAATCTAGTCACTGACTTACTAGATATAACTATTCTAGTCGTAGTTTTCATTTATTCTGCTATGTCTTCACAATTGTTAAACGGTAAGTATACCATCTAAACAAAATCAGCTTTATATGTTTTACGAATGTTTTTTTAGATTAGATTTTAGATATTAAAATAGATTTATTTCGCAATAAACATATACATATACATTACATGTGCATCAATAATCAGTTTTTGTTAATTCAAAAATATGATACAATTCATGAATTCTGCACTAGAGACCTAAGAAGCTAGCTTATGGTAGGCCACTAGAATTAGTTACGAAAAAAATTACAATATATACAGATCCAATATTACAATATATACAAATATAAATATGGGTGGGAAGTAATAAAAATATTATTATACTAGAGGGGAAGTTTTTGAAAATGAAAAACAACAAATCATGATTGAGTGATCAGTTATATGTTTCAAATAAGTTTAATTTATAATTTTTTTTTGAAATATGGACAGCGAGTTGGCATTTTTAATAGCTGGAGCAATTGAATTCCATATGTAAAGGCCATTGTATTTAATAGAAAATTTTCTAACATTTGTGTTGCACTGTATGTAGTGACAGTTAAGTCTATAACATGTGCCGTAATTATGTATCTCAGCATTCAAACAAAAATAATCAGCAAATAAGGGAGGCAATAATTTATGAGAGAATTTGCACATGAAAATGGCAGTTTGGAACTTATTAATGTCATAAATGTTTAGAAAGTTTAGTCTTTTAAATATTGGTGGTGCATGGTCCTGATACCCGGCAAATGTTCTAATAAAAGTTTTACAATTGTAAAATGTGGTCGGAATATCCACCTGTTAGATATTTAGACGACTTCACATTGGCATTTCCTTGTTCGGCTGGTGAGTGGATTGAGACGACAACTTCCGTGATCAAATATCTGTAGACCCTATTTAACTCTTTATCACACCTTGTTTAATTTATTCTGCATGAATCTAGCTTTATAAAAAGCTAATCTGTGACTAATTTTGGCCATATTTGACTCGCATGTCTGATAAACAGGTGCACTGAAAACAGTACAAACTGATTTTTATCTGTTCCACATCTGCATAACAAATACACGTTCCGGATGTCCAATAAATGTCACTTGGGTACACGGATGCTTTTAAATACCTAATTATTCTATTCTAGTTTATTCTAATTTTTTGCATCCCTAAATGTGAAAAGTTTGCTTGGTGTTGGAATAGTCATTTTACTTATATTTTGCGCCTCTTGTATTTTTACCCTGAAAATCCGAAGATGCAGAACAGCTAATTTTTACTCCAGTTTCAAGACCTTTTTAGCTGTGAAATTCTTAAATTATTCTTTACCTGAAAACTGTTTTCTATTAACTCTCTCTCTCTCTCTCTCTCTCTCTCTCTCTCTCTCTCTCTCTCTCTCTCTCTCTCTCTCTCTCTCTCTCTCTCTCTCTCTCTCTCTCTCTCTCTCTCTCTCTCTCTCTCTCTGTCTGTCTCTCTCT